>ML849977.1:19564-32364 GCA_009831015.1 Picea engelmannii
AATCCTTGGCCATGTGTCCAAAATTGTTACATTTGTAACATTCCACTTCAGTACTCAAAGATTCAAACTTGTTGTAACTTCTTATTTGTGTGTCACTAGGTCTCCTTGAATAATCCCTTTGTGTATAACTCTCAAACTTGTTATTGTTCCTATTTTTAGCTCTACAATTCACAGCTTTATGTCCAAAATTATTACATGCATAACATAAACCAAAAAATATATTTTGATACCTGGAAGTTGAAGATATTCTGAAAGGAGGTGCTCTTATGAATCCTTCTTCTTCTTGAGGCCTATCTATCTGTTGTTGATTCTGAAATCCGAATCTTGTTGGTGGAGGATTGTCCCTGTAATCTTCCTTGTATATCTTCCTATCCTCTTTGATTGTTTCTACATAGCTCTTTGGATTTGTTTCTTTCTCTGTTGTTTTGGAGCTTGATCCCTTTTTTGTCTGATTGTATCCAAGTCCGGACTTGTCAAAGATGAGATTTTTGACTGCTGATAATGTCATTCAGAACTTTTGAGCTATTCTTCATATTTTTCTTTTGAATATCCTTTCTTAGTGTGACAACCTCTGCTTCCAAGTTTCCAATGATTTTTTCCTTTTCTTCTAGTTGTTATTTGAGTGCTTCTTCAATTCTTTTATCTTCTTCTATTTGAACCTTCAATTTTATGATCATTTGTTCTAGTTCTCGAGTGTCCTTTTTCTTGTCTAGTTCTACTTGCAATTTCTTGTGTTTCTTATTTTCTCTTCTGATAACTTCTATGGCACACATTAATTATTCTCGATAGTCAACTTCTGCCTCTTCAATTTCTTCTTCGACTTCTTCACATTCTTCTTCGGCTTCTTCATATTCTTCTTCGAAGTCTTCTTTGTCAGGGTCTTTTACTGCCATGAATAGAACTATTCCTGTCTCACTGTCACTGACTTCATCATCATCTGATGATGAGATGTCTTCTTTGGTGTACAAGCTTTTCTTGAAAACTTTCTTTGTAGTTCTTTTTCCTTTATATGTGTGTTTTCCTTTTGAGTAACCTTCATCATTTCTATTTTTCTTATGAGGACATTTGTTAGAAAAATGAACAATACCATCACAATTAAAAAAAATTAAAGGGAGCTTACCTCTATACCTACCATTGGTTCCCTTGTTCAGTCTCTTGACGAAGTTGGCCACTTCTTCATCATCTTCCAAGGCATCATTGTTGCTTCTATATTATTCTTGTTCCTTTTTCTTTTTCTTTGATATTTTGGATGTCTTGAAGGCTGCTACTTTTACATTTGGATTTTCCTGCTCAGTTATCATTTCATTTGCTGTGAAGATTCCATGTAGTTTGTCCATGCTTATTGAGTCCAGATCCGATCTTTTTTCTAGTGATGATATCTTAGGGTTGAATCTCATAGGAAGAGATCTTAGTATCTTTTGAACAATTACAGATTCTTCAATTTCTTCTCCCAGTCCTATGATTTCATTCACTATTTCATTGACTCGTAAGAAGTAGGTTGCAATATCTTCATCTTCCTTCATTTTTAGTTGTTCGAACTGACCTCTGTAAGTCTGAAGCTTTGCTTCTTTGACTTTTGTATCTCCTTCATAAATATTTTGAAGCTTGTCCCAAATCTCTTTAGCGCATTTACAGTGTGTAACTTTGGTGAATACCGTATCATTGAGACCATTCAAAAGTGATTTTGTGGCTTTGGAATTATTCTCACCGAGTTTTACTACTTTGTCATTTGTTGGTGGAACTGTTGGTGCTATGTATCCATCTACAATTGATTGCCAAACTTGAAATCCATGTGCCTGTATATATGTCCTCATTATTATGCTCCAAAAAGCATACTTTTGTCCATCAAACTGTGGTATTCCATTTTTATATGAGTTGGTACTCTCCATGATCTACCTTTCAGTGGTTAAACTGATTTCTAAAGGAACTTGCTCTGATACCAATTGTTGGATTACTGAGAGGGGGGGTGAATCAGTAATAGAGAAATTTAATCCTTTTTAACCATATAATCCAAGTGTTATATCAATGAAGAATTATCATCCAATAATTGCAGAGTAAATAAGAAATGAACAAACATACACATACACAGTACACCAGTGTTTTACATGAAACCCAAATCGGGAGAAAACCATGGAATGATTTTTCTTATATGTCTTGAAGAATTACATTCATTGGAAGCACCTACTTCCTTTGTTTTCCAGCTGCAACTGGAAGGAGGCTCCAAACCCCTAGTTTCGCAAGCTACAACCTAAGGGAATCTCCAACTCCCCAATTCTCTGGCTACAACCAGAAGGAGGCTACAAACCCCTATGTTCTCTGGCTACAACCAGAAGGTGGCTACAACCACCAGTCCTTGCCCTGTCCTGCCACCCTGAAGTAGAAGTAGAATGATGGAACCATTGTCAACCTGTCATGGTGAGATATAATACTGTAAACCTGTACCAATAAATCTGAACCATGCACCAACCTGTACCTCAACCTGTATTCAACCTGTACCATAAAGAAGTGCATAAACCATGCACCAACCTGTACCAAATAACCTGTAATCAACCTGTATCATAAACAAGTGCATACAACCATGTACCAAGTATGTACCAATCATGTGTCAACTACTCATCATCATCGAATCATCGAATGCTTTATGTTGCGATAGGACCCACACAAATTTTTCCTTACCACCACCTATGGTTATTTCACTGAGGGCCCATGTAATATGGAAGAATCTAAACACGAAATTGCGATAGAAGTTGGCAAGGCCTAAGAATATCATAAGCTCAGTGAGTGTGATTGGGGCTAGCTAGTCACAAATGACTCAGATATTGGTTGTATCAACATGAAAACCATGTACATCAACAATTTATACTAGGTATTGGACCATGTTCATGTCAAAGGAGGATTTTTCCAAGTTGGCATATAGATTGTGCAATCACAGAGTGTGCAGAACCTACTAAATATGATGTGATTGTTCTACCCAAGTCTCGTTGTAGTTGAGGATGTCATATAGATACACCACAACAAAATAATTAGTGAAAGGCCATAGGATTTGTCCATCAACCTCATGAAATTTTCTAGGGAATTTGTCAAACCAAAATGCATGACCAACCATTCAAAAAGACCTTCTTTTGAGTTAAAGGAAATTTTTCATGCATTTGTTTGTTCTATTTGGACCTGATGGTGTTATAGGAAAATTCCCCTGCAGACAGGTGAATATCCTCTTGGGTTCTATACCACTACTACCAAGACATAAATATGAAAATGGACACTAACATCCCTTTAAATGTAGTTAATATAATTAAAGGAAAGAGTGTAAGAAAGTATGATGTACCTTTTTTTTGAAGCTTGTCCTCACTTAATCCAAGCTTAACTTGATTTCCAAGATACTTAGTGATATCTGCAATCCAATGGATAGCGAAGAAAACACATACTTCCTACTCTATCAATATTAGTTTAAACTAAATTTATCGATAATAGAAAAGCATATGCAACAATACACAAACTTGAAGGAAATAGGCCAAGAATATATTAATGAGAACATTAAAAGGTACTTACAATCTGTAGATGTAGTTGCAACAACCTCTCCTTGTCCAACCCCTTGCTCGAAAGATCCACGATCAGCATGACAACACATTTTTCTGATTATTCTCCTCCTCTTCACCATGAGAATGCCTCCTTTTATAGACTTTGAGAGGCTCAACCACATTAGTTATATTTGGGATAAATTGAGGATATGACTCCATTAGTTGTGGCATCTCCCTTAGATGCATCCTAAAGCTTGGATTTGAGCCAAACCAACTTGAATCATCTCTAGCTATATTTTGAGAAAAGGGGATTTATTTCCATGATTCTCTCAACCAGTCGGTGCTCCCTCAAAACAGGAAATAGAGCATTGCAACACTCCCTGCTAGATCGAGAGAGAGTGCTAGCGCTCCCTGCATATGAGCACGGGAGCATTGATCTTCCAAACATTCATTAAGATGACCAATTCTCAAGGAAAAAAAAAAAAATTAGTTTGTAAAATGATGTGATTTATCCTTCCAAAATGATGTATAGGATGTATCAAGTGTTTCCATTGTGTCGTTCACAATGCGACATGTGCAAAATGAAAATGCGACACTTGTGAAAAAAGTGTGACCCTTGCGACAATGAGAATGTGGCATTATCGAAGTGAGGAATTTTGATGTGTAATAGATGGTATCCAGACTTCATATCAATATTACTGAAGTATTTGACCCCCTTGATTTGATCAAGGAGATCGTTGATTTGGGAATTGGGTACTGGTTCCTTACTGTGATTTTGTTTAGGGCCCATTAATCAATGCAGAGTTGTCATGACCCATATTTATTATGCACCAACACAATTGGGCTTCCACAAGGTGATGAGTTGGGTCGGATGTGCCCCTTTTCGAGAATTTCTTGGATTTTTCGCTTGATATCCTCATTTTATAGAAAAGAGCGACGATAGACTGTCCCATATGGTAGCGGTGCATTAGGGGTCAGACTAATGGGATGCTTGACCTGGCAGTGCAGAGGTACTCTAGTAGGTGATGAGAATATGTCTTTGTATTATTCCATGACCTTATCCACTTTATTTTTCTGTGTGGAGAGTTCGGTTGCGGAGGCCATGGATGTGGCTACAACATTTTTCTCATTCTGAGAGAAAATCATGAAGAAGACCAACTTCTCGGTTTGAGAAATGGCCTTCCTGCATTTCTTAGCAAAGATCAAGGAAATAGCACTAGGTGGGACTACCTCTGGTATCATGTACAATTTCCTGTTCAAAGTAATAATAAAACTGCGAGGCCTAGACTCATATACATCATGATGCTTCCATAAATAATTTTGTCCCAAAATAACATCACAAACTTCAAGGGGAGAAACATCACACAATACCTCATCTTTGAATGGCTTGATGTCATATGACAGACAACACTATTGGTTGACACAAAGATCGCTTCCTTGGTGAAGCCATCTGATCATGTAGGGATGCGGGTGAGGCATTGTCGATAGGGTTATCCGCTTGATGACCTCTATTGAGATGAGGTTATTATGGATACCACTATCAACGATGAAGTTCAATGGACTTCCTTTCACCCAAATTTGTGAATGAAAGAGGCGCTCACCTTCCTCTGGCTCATCAAGTTCACCAGGTTGGATCTTGGTGGTTGAAATGGTGGTACTAGGTTCCACATCAATGATTTGTCTCCCCTTCTCTGGTTCTAACTCAGAGTCAGAACCCATATCTAATTCATAGGATTTCGCTTCATCCACTATTGACTTCTTTGAGCGGCAATCAACAGTTTTATTTTAGGGGCTCATATGAAAGTGGCACCACTTCCCGGTATCTTTCTTCGTCTTCCCATTGTCCTTCTTTTCTTGTGGCTTGGACTGGTTTTCATGAAGTTTCCCATATTTTCTCTGTCATTTTTTCTACGTATTAGGGCTTCCCTTTCCCTTCTTTTGTTGTGAGGGGTTCCCAGACCCAAATTATTGTGTCTTTTGTTTAAGCTTCTGCTCAATTTTGACATTATATCGATAGGTCGTGCCCAAGGAAGAGATGTCCAAAAACTCCATTTATGTCTAGATGTATCTATGAAAACCATTGCATTACTTGAGCACCATATTTCGCTCAAAATATTTTATACCCAACTTGGTTCGCAAGGTATGGAAGACATTGGTAAACTCTGGAACTGTTTGGTCTCTTTCTTGTTGTAGTCTGGTCCATCTTGTATACAAGTCATCATAACTTCCAACAGGGTAGTATCATTCCTTAATAACATCCCTGAAGGAATCCAAAGTGGGTGCAACTGCAAATAATGTGGATCCTTTTGTTTCATTTTTCTTACAGAAAGTCTCCCACCAATATTTGACATGGGGGATGGCCTTGAGGAGCGCAAATATAATCTTTTCTTTATCTGAAAATTTGTGGACAAAAAAATACCCTTCTATAAGATTTAACCATTTATGTATGATATATGCATCTATTTTACCTTCAAATATAGGAATATCAAAATTGATCTATACCTTGAAGTGGGTGGCGCTTCTGCTTGAGGTGGATGCATCACTTGTCAACAGTCGTCAAAGGATTTGCGTGAAGTTTTCCATCATCTCGTTCCTTTGTCACTCAAGGGATTCCTCGAGAAAAATTTCGAAAGGATCACTTGTCCTATAATATTTATTTTCACCTTCCATGGGTGGTTTCTTGTGCTTGCAAGAGCATTTTTCCTCAAGAGAAACAAGCTCGATACGCAACTCTCTATACTCTGACCGTGTCAAGGACATGCATTAAAAAACGACAAGGAGGAGACCGTTGTGATACCATTGATCCGGATTTATGAGCGGAAAGAAATGAAACCACATATTTATAATGTTAACACAGAGAAACAATGAAAAATAATAGAGATATAGTAAAATTTGACTTCTATTAAATAATAAATATGTTGAAAACTGTAAAATGTATATTGAAAACAAACTTGCTAGAATGGTGGCAACTTATCTCTAAGAAGAGATGTGACAGCTACGCTCATTCGCAAGAAGATGAGTACAATGAGGCTCTGAAGGCATTTTTACAATAAATATGAATGCAAAAAACTGAGACATCCAAAAATCTAAGCCTAGTAGATGAAGTGTCAAAAGTCATGTGGGCCCCGTTAGGATAAGTTAGTACATTAACTTCTCGGGGTCATAACATTTGCATACGATCTATATTTAGAGTGCACGATAGCTCGTTGGAAAGGTATTGATGAGGAGATTAATTTAGGGGGCTCAGATAAATATTTTTTCTATAATTGAGTTTCCCAATCATGAAAAACATCGTTTAGGCCCTCAAACTAGCCCTAGAACTTAAAAACTGGTAAAAATAATAAATTGCCAAAATTGCCAGAAAATTGTTTTAAGCCAGTTGGAAAAGGTGGGTGGTCACCGATATCCACCTAGATCATGTCCATGGAAGAAATAAAGCACAACCAACCTCCTTATGTTCGACTCCCTTTATTTTAATGGTTCTTTTCTTTAGATCTCATATCCGTTAAGTTCATAGGAACTTCACCTCTCACCCAGTCTTGTTCTATCCATGATATGTCACTCCTCGATATATTTCTCAGATATTCTATGTTAGGGTTACAAAAGGCGATTAATTTCATAGTAACTTTGTTCCTCCTCTCGATCTCTCTTTTTCTCATCTAATTTAAGTGGGAATTAACACATATAACAGGAAAATTAAAAGATCATGCACGAGAAACAAATAAATCACATGCTAAATATTAGATTCAAGATTGAATGCTTCCATCCTGAATACATTTTTTATGGGATTTTATTCCCTAGCCTCCCTCTTCCCTCTATGCCTGTGGGATTTACAATTTAATTAAGAAAACAATACAACCCTATGGACCATCTTAGAACCACAATTATCTATAAAAATTATGTAAAATTGCTAACTAATTTGTCAAAACAATAAATTACAGCCAATGCCCTCTTTCTTGGAGGCGTGTTCCGATATAACCACACCCTTCTCAGCCAATTCTCCTTCTAGAGGCTCGGATTTTTGAAAATGAGTTGTGATTTTTATGCTCCTGCATCATCCTGTGATGTAGTTATGTTCATTTATTTTACCATCTCCTTGTACACTCTTTTGGACATCCCTACAAGCATGTATTGGATTTCCCCTTATTTGTCTCTTGGAATTTTCATAATATTCCTGAAAAACGAAAAATCAAAATATATTTTTCTTAAATGGACATGTAATTAAATATAGAAAAACAAATTATTATGGCAATTATTGTAACGTATTATAGAAAAACATGTTTAGTAATAATATATTTTATATGGTTCTTTTTTTAATTGTAAGTCTTTGTTATTACAAGTCTCACAAGTCTCATTGACAATGGTTCCGGAAATGCTTCTTGTAGTATACATATAACTTGATTCTTGGAGTCAATGGATTGATTTTTGTATTGTAAGTGGAAATGATGTCTATATGTTCTTTCCACTATATCCCTCAAAGCTCTGTAAAACATTTCCCCCCTCTCATTAACTTCAATCACTAATCCAGATGAACTGATAACCAAGTTGTCATCATCATTTACATCCTTAACAATTTTTGTCCTCTTATGACGAGATTCCATTTCCTCGTTATCAGTTGTTGTATAACATTAAAAAAAAAGTGAAATTGAGTGTTTAAAACTTGTTAGCGATTAATTTTAAGAAAATCATTTTTAGTAAAAGTCAAAGAAAAACTTAATGTTGATTACCTTTCAATCCACTTGTTTCCTCTTTTTGCAACATTTCCATAAATCGTTTACGCTCTTGTGCACTCAAATTGAAAAAAATCTTATCAATTTTCTTCAAGTTTTTTCTCTGCATGACACGCATTAACCAATACACATCATTGATTTAAACTTACACATAGTTCAAATTATATATTAAGTTTTTAATGAAACCTAAAGAACTTGCCTTCCTCTCTTATTAGGATGAGCTACCATTGCACTCGCTGCAATAAGATGTTTTCTTTGAACTTCTATTAGCTACCTTACAGTATAAAAAAACCCAGGAATCATTAGAAATAAAAATTATGAAATTTGTATACAATCTATTATTCTGGTGTGCTTAATTAAACAGAACATACTGGGGAATCAAGAATATACTCACACTGACATGTACTATTAGTCTTTGTGCACCCCTAACCTGTACACATATGATACAAAATCAATATTATTCATTTCTTTGACCACTTGGTGCTTTACACAGATATATGTGCACTGGTGTGCTTATCTATATAGTGACCACCAAGGTGATTTGCTTGTACAATGCACATCGAGGTGTTTATTTTATACAGTGCACACTGCGTACAACGGAAAAGATTTAAAAAAAAATCGCTAACAACGACAAAGTTTACATGGTTTGGGATCCGATGCAATGAGTGGTAACATTGTAGAGCATACCAAACATCCCATATTCAACTAAATAAAACCTATAAAACTCTATCGCTTAAAAAAAATAAACCCTGTAAAAACGTATTGCTTAAAATAAAAATCCTAAAAATCTCTATTGCTTATACAAATAAACCCTATAAAAAAAAATTTACTTAAAAAAAGAGGTGAACAAGAAAAAACAACAAGAAATCTACGACTTCCAATATCTAAGGTAACTATGAAACCCTTGTATTTTTCTTAATATGCATTGAAAATAGTTTTAATCAAATATGGAAAGATTGAAATGATCAGTAGTCACATACTTGAAATTTCTTATCTGCAAATTTGTATGTGCCCTACGAATCCCTTCCAATTTTGTCTCTTCAAAAAAATCCAACCACTTCAATGTATTTCCTAGTAAATCTCTCTTCCACAAATCTTCCCTCTAAATTCTGCCAAAAAAATGAACTAATGAATAGTGTTTTCATTTATAAACAAATACATTTTGAAAAATGAAATTATCTCTCTTTTTTCATTGTGTTTTTTCAATTAGTATGTAAAAACACTTCTAAATAGATATTTTAAAAATGAAGTTTGTCGTGAACTTCGTGTGTCTCACTGAAGAGTGCAACATGGTGCATATATAGTAAAAAATGCCCCGATACCAATTTTATTGACAAAATAGAAATAAAAACCTCCGCTATTAAAATTTGCAGATGTTTTGGTTTGTCGAGGTTTTAATGGATGTGACGGTTCGGTGCATTTCATAGATTTTCGCCCCGGTGATATATATATATATATATATATATATATATATATATATATATAATATCATAGCTTCATAAAATACATAAACACGCCGTTAAATTTTAATATCGGATTCATGCACGTATTGATGATGGTTTTGGCTCAAATGCAGAGAAAACAAGGTTATAATATCAAATGGCCAATACTTTAGATTCCATATCATTCCCAGTTTGTCAACTTCTCCCACACCATTTGAAGTAATTCTAGAATTTATTTATAATTTATTTATATGATTGAATTTATGTCATTTATGCACGTGCATTTGAATAATTGTTCATTGAATTTTGTATGATCATAAATTGGGATCCAGTTTGGATGAGCAATATATTCCACCAGTGCAAAAATTTTGCAAGCTCTTATCAGGAGAAAGATACTACAAACAAATGTTTGATGAAAATGGACAACTGCTTTACCCTGCCAATTGCAACATGACATTTTTCAATAACATGTAGCCTGGGTAAACGGTATTACACTGTGAATTGGATATTTTTTATGACAATCAAGTGGTATGTGGTTGTTCAAAATGTAAAGGGTTGAAGAATAACCCTCGATGTGTCACATTGTCTCACTATATTAATGATCGAATACCCAAATTTTATGGTCTAATACCTCCCATTGCAGTCAATAATATAAAAGGTGATATAGAAAATACTAGGAACACTTCCATGTGCTCCTTTTTTGAAAATTTGGAATCTAGATCAACTATGTTTCCTCCTAAATTGGCCAACCCATCTCCTTTTGTTGCGTCAACAGAGAGTTATTATAGTGAGTCAAAGTATGATATCAATACTACCCAAAACATCACTACTAGGAGATCAAAAAACAATTATGAGTTAAGAGAAAAAATGTCCAAGTACACACCAAAGTTTGTTCAATTGTTGGAAGGTAGCAATGACTTCCCTCTTCCTATCCATCTACAAAGTAAATACCAAACCAGTTACAACCGAACTTTGTATGGCACTTGGCCATCCTCCATGCATGTGCCTGATGTTGGAACCAAATTCTCTTTTTGTGGTAATATTTATATGCTTACCAAGTCTAAAATAGATGTTGCAAATCTTGGATTTTTTATCATTTCACATGTGTTCGTTCCTCCTAAAAAATCAGTGGCACTTATGCCATTTTGTAGTCCTATTCATAATCATTCTGATTACTTGAATATTGTCAAATACAAACATAACATTTCCATGTATAGTATGTGCATAAATGGTTATTCTTCTGGAAGATTTAATAGGAAAAACAAGTTGTATATTGACGATCATTCACAAACTCATGGGAACATCACAAGGTTCATAAATAGTTGCAAGGCCTCATTATTTAGTGAAAAAATTTTATCCATACTTTATTTTTTCCTCACGAAGGTAAAATCGTGACGATTGATCACTTATCCTTTGCGCATGTTAGTCCCAATGCATCGATTGGACCTTCGATCCCCATGATCGACAATTCTTAGTCGGCAACTGAGGATATTGGTGTCAAAATGTATTCCTCCCTTATGGGTACCTTTGATTTCATGGCACCATATCATCACATTTATGCCATGTCCAGTAGGTATGCTTAATCAATGAGGTGTGTTCCCTTATATACTTCATATTTTAATGATACTTGGACCCTACCTTCTAGGTCCATGTCTTGTGAAGTTCATTCACATATTGGAATGGAAATTCCACTGTCGACGACAGAGATAGCGTATCAGGATATTCTCAACTCTACTATCGACCCAGATCTTGTCTCCTCGCATACGGACGAAGAGGATCCTGTTCTCTATCCTATATGGTCTACTTCATCATCTTTCTCGCATCATTGCCTCGATGATAATTTACCTTCGGATGAATCAATATTAGAGGCCATGAATGGTTCTAATAGGTCATGGGATGATATTCATCATCGCTCTTACTTCCTCCCAGATCTTGTTAGGATCAAACAAGATGATTTTAGATCTACCTTGAGTGAGATATTCATTCATGTCATAGTTCCATTTGATACGCACGAAATTTATGCCGAAGGAAACATGGTGATTATTTCTCCTACCGTCATGATCGACATCTCTTGCATTCCTTGTAAAATTGAAAATGTATATATTAGTGTGAATTATTCACCTAGATAAATTCATATCTACATCGATCTCTTCAAATAATTCCATAATGTATTCTCTTGGTCATATGAACGGATGACGAGAATCGACGCTCGTATTTTCGAACATGATATTAAAACCTACTCGAATGCTAAACCTTTTTGGCAACGACTTAGAGTTGTTAATCCTAAGAAGGCCCCTACTATTAAGGAAGAGGTGGAAAAACTGCTTAATATTGGTTTTATCTACCCAGTCCCCTTGACTGAATGGGTATCCAATCCCATTCCCGTGAATGAGAAGCAAGGAACCATCCATGTGTGTATGGATTTTTGAGACCTGAATAAGGCATGTCCTAAAGACAACTTCCTGAGACCTTTCATTGATCAAATTCTCGATGAGTGTGTGGGAAGAGAGGTTTTTTATTTTATTGATAGATTTTCAAGATACAACCAAATTCACATTAAAATCAAGGATCAACATAAGACGACATTTATTTTTCCTTGGGGTACTTTTGCATACCGGAAAATTCCTTTCGACCTTAAAATCACTGAAGCAACCTTCCAACGAGCCATGACCTTTCCTTTTCAAGATATCAATCATATAGTCGAAGCTTACCTCGATGATCTCGCTACTTAGTCTCGCAAGAGGGTGGATCACTCTACCCACCTTCGACTAGTTTTTGATAGATGTCGCTACTATCGCATCCATTTAAACCCTCATAAGTGCATTTTTTGCATTAGGTCAAGTCGTCTTTTAGGATTCTTAGTTTCTAAGACTGGGATCATTGTAGATCCTTTGAAGGTTGAGGAAGGGTTTTATGTGTCTCTTGAATAAGGACACTCTGTTTATATGGGATAAGTGAGCCCAGGAATCCTTTGATGCTCTTAAGAAATACTTGGTATCGACACCTCTATTGAAGCCTTCGAACTATAGTAGATATTACTTGCTTTATATCACCCCATATGAAGGGATGGTTGGTATAGTTTTATCTCAGAAGGATGATGAGCTCCATGA
>ML849977.1:39216-51963 GCA_009831015.1 Picea engelmannii
TTTAACCATATAATCCAAGTGTTATATCAATGAAGCATTATCATCCAATAACTGCAGAGTAAATAAGAAATGAACAAACATACACATACACAGTACACCAGTGTTTTACATGGAAACCCAAATTGGGAGAAAACCATGGAATGCTTTTTCTTATATGTCTTGAAGAATTACATTCATTGGAAGCACCTACTTCTTTTGTTTTCCAGCTGCAACTGGAAAGAGGCTCCAAACCCCTAGTTTCGCAAGCTACAACCTAAAGGAATCTCCAACTCCCCAATTCTTTGGCTACAACCAGAAGGAGGCTACAAACCCCTATGTTCTCTGGCTACAACCAGAAGGTGGCTACAACCACCAGTCCTTGCCATGTCCTACCACCCTGAAGTAGAAGTAGAATGATGGAACCACTGTCAACCTGTCACGGTGAGATATACTACAGTAAACCTGTACCAATAAATCTGAACCATGCACCAACCTGTACCTCAACATGTATTCAACTTGTACCATAAAGAAGTGCATAAACCATGCACCAACCTGTACCAAATAACCTGTAATCAACCTGTATCATAAACAAGTGCATACAACCATGTACCAAGTATGTACCAATCATGTGTCAACTACTCATCAACTATGACTCATCAATATGTACCAACATCATCAAATATACACCTCATGTATGTGCCAACTCATCAACTACTTGTCTCAACCATGTACTCAACATGTACCTCGACCAAAATCCCTCATCAATTTCATCATCCAAATCCAATTTGTAGCTATGTAATAGACCTATTGTATATGATCACATTCATTCAAACCTTCCTTAACTTCATTAACAAACTACTAGCATTTTCATCAAACTTTTCTTTAGTCTCACATGCCTAGTTTTGGATTAGTCAACAACCCTAACTTGAAGTAATCATAACTTTGTACATGTAATGTATAAATATATGAAACCGATATACAATGTTATTCAATGTGTTTTATACAATTCCTCCAGGTTTCACTACTTGGAACCTCTCAGAAAAGGATTTATATCAAAAATGGCATACCTTGCTGAATTCTGGCTTATTCTAGAGAGCGACCTTGTAGAGCATGCCCCGCACGGAATATTTGTTGAATTGATCTGAAACTATTAAAAAACATACTACAGATGGTACCATAACCAAAACATTTGGTTTCACTGAATGTGTATCTGTTATGAATAAGTTATGACGTTTTTACCCGAAACACTTGTTTTTGACTAGTTTCGGGACTAGCCACAAACCCTATTTTCCACAGAGTGTAACTCCAAAAATACAATGACCCACAAGATGAATTTTTTACCATAGATACTTGGATATGTTTTCTCAATGAAAATAGCAATTTCATGGTCTGAATAATTATAAAAAAAAAATTATAGCGAAAATGGTGAGATAACATGTAAATAACATACCTTAGAAAGCACCATCAAAAGAATTTATCCTTCCTTGCATTTCGGCCTTCTTTTCTTCACCTTCCCTCAGAATTTCAGTGTAGATATCCTTGGTTACCTAAGACACCTATATATATTCAATATTCTCAAGTGTGATTAAAATGAGAGATCCTTTCCTCTTATTTATACTCTCCAAGTAGCTTCCTTAAAAACATCTTCTAGGTCACTTGGCCCCATTTTCCTTATTTTAGGGTTAGCCCACTTCTAATTTATCCATTAAATTTATTATTGAAACAATTTATTTTGTATTCACTTTGAATTATAATACACTCATTACTTCACTTTATTATTTACCTTTTTAAAACTCTTAAACCACTTTGACTACTTTCACCTTTTGGGGCTTCTAGATGACATATGAGGGTCCTCCAACTTCGTAAGGCCATAACTCTCAAACTGTGAGGAGTTATATAAAATTCCACATACCACCAGAAATGGAATGACATGTAATATCCATATAGAATAGTATTATCTGAAAATATATCATAACTCATACTGTTATCCATCAAACAAACTTGGGTCCATTACCCAAACTTGGGGTCTCCAACTTCTCATGGCCATAACTCTCTAACCGTGAGGAGTTATGTGACGTTCCACATACCACCGGAAATGGAATGACGATTAATATCCATCTAGGATCTCATTATTCTACAATTAAGAAGGGGTTCTCTTACTCCTCAAAGCGTCTTCCCGTGAGGGCTTTCAACATAAGGGGACCACTTTGGAGTTCATCCATATTTACTTCTTATCAACCATGACAAGACAATAATGAGTCATATTTACATCAAACAATATTGGGTCCATTACCCAAATCTTTGTGTTGTGGGGCTTTCTTCAAGGGTTGACATCAATGACAACCAAACTTAATCAACACCGAGAATGCAATGCCTCCATTGGTGGCAGGATTGCACAATGGAGTACATTTCTTTGTCGTAAGTAGGTTACTTACATGTGACATCTGATAGTTTCTCACTATGATAGGGCACGGGGTGGCCATTCTAAGTGAGGATTATGCCCACATCATAGTCTTAGGCATGTGTCTCGATCTCAAAGGGTTGTTGCAGGTCAGGTAATGAGAGAACTGGTGTTGAACAAAAGCATTGCTTTAGATCATCGAATGCTTTATGTTGCGACAGGACCCACACAATTTTTTCCTTACCACCACCTATGGTTATTTCACTGAGGGCCCATGCAATATGGAAGAATCTAAACACGAAATTGCGATAGAAGTTGGCAAGGCCTAAGAATCTCAGAAGCTCAGTGAGTGTGATTGGTGCTAGCTAGTCACAAATGACTTGGATATTGGTTGTATCAACATGAAAACCATGTACATCAACAATTTATACTAGGTATTGGACCCTGTTCATGTCAAAGGAGGATTTTTCCAAGTTGGCATGTAGATTGTGCAATCGCAGAGTGTGCAGAACCTACTGAATATGCTGTGATTGTTCTACCCAAGTCTCGTTGTAGTTGAGGATGTCATATAGATACACCACAACAAAATAATTAGTGAAAGGCCATAGGATTTGTCCATCAACCTCATGAAATTTTCTAGGGAATTTGTCAAACCAAAATTCATGACCAACCATTCAAAAAGACCTTCTTTTGACTTAAAGGAAATTTTTCATGCATTTGTTTGTTCTATTTGGACCTGATGGTGTTATAGGAAAATTCCCCTGCAGACAGGTGAATATCCTCTTGGGTTCTATACCACTACTACCAAGACATAAATATGAAAATGGAAACTAACATCCCTTTAAATGTAGTTAATATAATTAAAGGAAAGAGTGTAAGAAAGTATGATGTACCTTTTTTTTAAGCTTGTCCTCACTTAATCCAAGCTTAACTTGATTTCCAAGATACTTAGTGATATCTGCAATCCAATGGATAGCGAAGAAAACACATACTTCCTACTCTATCAATATTAGTTTAAACTAAATTTATCCATAATAGAAAAGCATATGCAACAATACACAAACTTGAAGGAAATAGGCCAAGAATATATTAATGAGAACATTAAAAGGTACTTACAATCTGTAGATGTAGTTGCAACAACCTCTCCTTGTCCAACCCCTTGCTCGAAAGATCCACGATCAGCATGACAACACATTTTTCTGATTATTCTCCTCCTCTTCACCATGAGAATGCCTCCTTTTATAGACTTTGAGAGGCTCAACCACATTAGTTATATTTGGGATAAATTGAGGATATGACTCCATTAGTTGTGGCATCTCCCTTAGATGCATCCTAAAGCTTGGATTTGAGCCAAACCAACTTGAATCATCTCTAGCTATATTTTGAGAAAAGGGGATTTATTTCCATGATTCTCTCAACCAGTCGGTGCTCCCTCAAAACAGGAAATAGAGCATTGCAACACTCCCTGCTAGATCGAGAGAGAGTGCTAGCGCTCCCTGCATATGAGCACGGGAGCATTGATCTTCCAAACATTCATTAAGATGACCAATTCTCAAGGAAAAAAAAAAAAATTAGTTTGTAAAATGATGTGATTTATCCTTCCAAAATGATGTATAGGATGTATCAAGTGTTTCCATTGTGTCGTTCACAATGCGACATGTGCAAAATGAAAATGCGACACTTGTGAAAAAAGTGTGACCCTTGCGACAATGAGAATGTGGCATTATCGAAGTGAGGAATTTTGATGTGTAATAGATGGTATCCAGACTTCATATCAATATTACTGAAGTATTTGACCCCCTTGATTTGATCAAGGAGATCGTTGATTTGGGAATTGGGTACTGGTTCCTTACTGTGATTTTGTTTAGGGCCCATTAATCAATGCAGAGTTGTCATGACCCATATTTATTATGCACCAACACAATTGGGCTTCCACAAGGTGATGAGTTGGGTCGGATGTGCCCCTTTTCGAGAATTTCTTGGATTTTTCGCTTGATATCCTCATTTTATAGAAAAGAGCGACGATAGACTGTCCCATATGGTAGCGGTGCATTAGGGGTCAGACTAATGGGATGCTTGACCTGGCAGTGCAGAGGTACTCTAGTAGGTGATGAGAATATGTCTTTGTATTATTCCATGACCTTATCCACTTTATTTTTCTGTGTGGAGAGTTCGGTTGCGGAGGCCATGGATGTGGCTACAACATTTTTCTCATTCTGAGAGAAAATCATGAAGAAGACCAACTTCTCGGTTTGAGAAATGGCCTTCCTGCATTTCTTAGCAAAGATCAAGGAAATAGCACTAGGTGGGACTACCTCTGGTATCATGTACAATTTCCTGTTCAAAGTAATAATAAAACTGCGAGGCCTAGACTCATATACATCATGATGCTTCCATAAATAATTTTGTCCCAAAATAACATCACAAACTTCAAGGGGAGAAACATCACACAATACCTCATCTTTGAATGGCTTGATGTCATATGACAGACAACACTATTGGTTGACACAAAGATCGCTTCCTTGGTGAAGCCATCTGATCATGTAGGGATGCGGGTGAGGCATTGTCGATAGGGTTATCCGCTTGATGACCTCTATTGAGATGAGGTTATTATGGATACCACTATCAACGATGAAGTTCAATGGACTTCCTTTCACCCAAATTTGTGAATGAAAGAGGCGCTCACCTTCCTCTGGCTCATCAAGTTCACCAGGTTGGATCTTGGTGGTTGAAATGGTGGTACTAGGTTCCACATCAATGATTTGTCTCCCCTTCTCTGGTTCTAACTCAGAGTCAGAACCCATATCTAATTCATAGGATTTCGCTTCATCCACTATTGACTTCTTTGAGCGGCAATCAACAGTTTTATTTTAGGGGCTCATATGAAAGTGGCACCACTTCCCGGTATCTTTCTTCGTCTTCCCATTGTCCTTCTTTTCTTGTGGCTTGGACTGGTTTTCATGAAGTTTCCCATATTTTCTCTGTCATTTTTTCTACGTATTAGGGCTTCCCTTTCCCTTCTTTTGTTGTGAGGGGTTCCCAGACCCAAATTATTGTGTCTTTTGTTTAAGCTTCTGCTCAATTTTGACATTATATCGATAGGTCGTGCCCAAGGAAGAGATGTCCAAAAACTCCATTTATGTCTAGATGTATCTATGAAAACCATTGCATTACTTGAGCACCATATTTCGCTCAAAATATTTTATACCCAACTTGGTTCGCAAGGTATGGAAGACATTGGTAAACTCTGGAACTGTTTGGTCTCTTTCTTGTTGTAGTCTGGTCCATCTTGTATACAAGTCATCATAACTTCCAACAGGGTAGTATCATTCCTTAATAACATCCCTGAAGGAATCCAAAGTGGGTGCAACTGCAAATAATGTGGATCCTTTTGTTTCATTTTTCTTACAGAAAGTCTCCCACCAATATTTGACATGGGGGATGGCCTTGAGGAGCGCAAATATAATCTTTTCTTTATCTGAAAATTTGTGGACAAAAAAATACCCTTCTATAAGATTTAACCATTTATGTATGATATATGCATCTATTTTACCTTCAAATATAGGAATATCAAAATTGATCTATACCTTGAAGTGGGTGGCGCTTCTGCTTGAGGTGGATGCATCACTTGTCAACAGTCGTCAAAGGATTTGCGTGAAGTTTTCCATCATCTCGTTCCTTTGTCACTCAAGGGATTCCTCGAGAAAAATTTCGAAAGGATCACTTGTCCTATAATATTTATTTTCACCTTCCATGGGTGGTTTCTTGTGCTTGCAAGAGCATTTTTCCTCAAGAGAAACAAGCTCGATACGCAACTCTCTATACTCTGACCGTGTCAAGGACATGCATTAAAAAACGACAAGGAGGAGACCGTTGTGATACCATTGATCCGGATTTATGAGCGGAAAGAAATGAAACCACATATTTATAATGTTAACACAGAGAAACAATGAAAAATAATAGAGATATAGTAAAATTTGACTTCTATTAAATAATAAATATGTTGAAAACTGTAAAATGTATATTGAAAACAAACTTGCTAGAATGGTGGCAACTTATCTCTAAGAAGAGATGTGACAGCTACGCTCATTCGCAAGAAGATGAGTACAATGAGGCTCTGAAGGCATTTTTACAATAAATATGAATGCAAAAAACTGAGACATCCAAAAATCTAAGCCTAGTAGATGAAGTGTCAAAAGTCATGTGGGCCCCGTTAGGATAAGTTAGTACATTAACTTCTCGGGGTCATAACATTTGCATACGATCTATATTTAGAGTGCACGATAGCTCGTTGGAAAGGTATTGATGAGGAGATTAATTTAGGGGGCTCAGATAAATATTTTTTCTATAATTGAGTTTCCCAATCATGAAAAACATCGTTTAGGCCCTCAAACTAGCCCTAGAACTTAAAAACTGGTAAAAATAATAAATTGCCAAAATTGCCAGAAAATTGTTTTAAGCCAGTTGGAAAAGGTGGGTGGTCACCGATATCCACCTAGATCATGTCCATGGAAGAAATAAAGCACAACCAACCTCCTTATGTTCGACTCCCTTTATTTTAATGGTTCTTTTCTTTAGATCTCATATCCGTTAAGTTCATAGGAACTTCACCTCTCACCCAGTCTTGTTCTATCCATGATATGTCACTCCTCGATATATTTCTCAGATATTCTATGTTAGGGTTACAAAAGGCGATTAATTTCATAGTAACTTTGTTCCTCCTCTCGATCTCTCTTTTTCTCATCTAATTTAAGTGGGAATTAACACATATAACAGGAAAATTAAAAGATCATGCACGAGAAACAAATAAATCACATGCTAAATATTAGATTCAAGATTGAATGCTTCCATCCTGAATACATTTTTTATGGGATTTTATTCCCTAGCCTCCCTCTTCCCTCTATGCCTGTGGGATTTACAATTTAATTAAGAAAACAATACAACCCTATGGACCATCTTAGAACCACAATTATCTATAAAAATTATGTAAAATTGCTAACTAATTTGTCAAAACAATAAATTACAGCCAATGCCCTCTTTCTTGGAGGCGTGTTCCGATATAACCACACCCTTCTCAGCCAATTCTCCTTCTAGAGGCTCGGATTTTTGAAAATGAGTTGTGATTTTTATGCTCCTGCATCATCCTGTGATGTAGTTATGTTCATTTATTTTACCATCTCCTTGTACACTCTTTTGGACATCCCTACAAGCATGTATTGGATTTCCCCTTATTTGTCTCTTGGAATTTTCATAATATTCCTGAAAAACGAAAAATCAAAATATATTTTTCTTAAATGGACATGTAATTAAATATAGAAAAACAAATTATTATGGCAATTATTGTAACGTATTATAGAAAAACATGTTTAGTAATAATATATTTTATATGGTTCTTTTTTTAATTGTAAGTCTTTGTTATTACAAGTCTCACAAGTCTCATTGACAATGGTTCCGGAAATGCTTCTTGTAGTATACATATAACTTGATTCTTGGAGTCAATGGATTGATTTTTGTATTGTAAGTGGAAATGATGTCTATATGTTCTTTCCACTATATCCCTCAAAGCTCTGTAAAACATTTCCCCCCTCTCATTAACTTCAATCACTAATCCAGATGAACTGATAACCAAGTTGTCATCATCATTTACATCCTTAACAATTTTTGTCCTCTTATGACGAGATTCCATTTCCTCGTTATCAGTTGTTGTATAACATTAAAAAAAAAGTGAAATTGAGTGTTTAAAACTTGTTAGCGATTAATTTTAAGAAAATCATTTTTAGTAAAAGTCAAAGAAAAACTTAATGTTGATTACCTTTCAATCCACTTGTTTCCTCTTTTTGCAACATTTCCATAAATCGTTTACGCTCTTGTGCACTCAAATTGAAAAAAATCTTATCAATTTTCTTCAAGTTTTTTCTCTGCATGACACGCATTAACCAATACACATCATTGATTTAAACTTACACATAGTTCAAATTATATATTAAGTTTTTAATGAAACCTAAAGAACTTGCCTTCCTCTCTTATTAGGATGAGCTACCATTGCACTCGCTGCAATAAGATGTTTTCTTTGAACTTCTATTAGCTACCTTACAGTATAAAAAAACCCAGGAATCATTAGAAATAAAAATTATGAAATTTGTATACAATCTATTATTCTGGTGTGCTTAATTAAACAGAACATACTGGGGAATCAAGAATATACTCACACTGACATGTACTATTAGTCTTTGTGCACCCCTAACCTGTACACATATGATACAAAATCAATATTATTCATTTCTTTGACCACTTGGTGCTTTACACAGATATATGTGCACTGGTGTGCTTATCTATATAGTGACCACCAAGGTGATTTGCTTGTACAATGCACATCGAGGTGTTTATTTTATACAGTGCACACTGCGTACAACGGAAAAGATTTAAAAAAAAATCGCTAACAACGACAAAGTTTACATGGTTTGGGATCCGATGCAATGAGTGGTAACATTGTAGAGCATACCAAACATCCCATATTCAACTAAATAAAACCTATAAAACTCTATCGCTTAAAAAAAATAAACCCTGTAAAAACGTATTGCTTAAAATAAAAATCCTAAAAATCTCTATTGCTTATACAAATAAACCCTATAAAAAAAAATTTACTTAAAAAAAGAGGTGAACAAGAAAAAACAACAAGAAATCTACGACTTCCAATATCTAAGGTAACTATGAAACCCTTGTATTTTTCTTAATATGCATTGAAAATAGTTTTAATCAAATATGGAAAGATTGAAATGATCAGTAGTCACATACTTGAAATTTCTTATCTGCAAATTTGTATGTGCCCTACGAATCCCTTCCAATTTTGTCTCTTCAAAAAAATCCAACCACTTCAATGTATTTCCTAGTAAATCTCTCTTCCACAAATCTTCCCTCTAAATTCTGCCAAAAAAATGAACTAATG
This sequence comes from Picea engelmannii, assembly GCA_009831015.1. Classification (NCBI taxonomy): domain Eukaryota; kingdom Viridiplantae; phylum Streptophyta; class Pinopsida; order Pinales; family Pinaceae; genus Picea; species Picea engelmannii. The sequence continues at coordinate 48,543 of ML849977.1, forward strand.
AATAGTGTTTTCATTTATAAACAAATACATTTTGAAAAATGAAATTATCTCTCTTTTTTCATTGTGTTTTTTCAATTAGTATGTAAAAACACTTCTAAATAGATATTTTAAAAATGAAGTTTGTCGTGAACTTCGTGTGTCTCACTGAAGAGTGCAACATGGTGCATATATAGTAAAAAATGCCCCGATACCAATTTTATTGACAAAATAGAAATAAAAACCTCCGCTATTAAAATTTGCAGATGTTTTGGTTTGTCGAGGTTTTAATGGATGTGACGGTTCGGTGCATTTCATAGATTTTCGCCCCGGTGATATATATATATATATATATATATATATATATATATATATATAATATCATAGCTTCATAAAATACATAAACACGCCGTTAAATTTTAATATCGGATTCATGCACGTATTGATGATGGTTTTGGCTCAAATGCAGAGAAAACAAGGTTATAATATCAAATGGCCAATACTTTAGATTCCATATCATTCCCAGTTTGTCAACTTCTCCCACACCATTTGAAGTAATTCTAGAATTTATTTATAATTTATTTATATGATTGAATTTATGTCATTTATGCACGTGCATTTGAATAATTGTTCATTGAATTTTGTATGATCATAAATTGGGATCCAGTTTGGATGAGCAATATATTCCACCAGTGCAAAAATTTTGCAAGCTCTTATCAGGAGAAAGATACTACAAACAAATGTTTGATGAAAATGGACAACTGCTTTACCCTGCCAATTGCAACATGACATTTTTCAATAACATGTAGCCTGGGTAAACGGTATTACACTGTGAATTGGATATTTTTTATGACAATCAAGTGGTATGTGGTTGTTCAAAATGTAAAGGGTTGAAGAATAACCCTCGATGTGTCACATTGTCTCACTATATTAATGATCGAATACCCAAATTTTATGGTCTAATACCTCCCATTGCAGTCAATAATATAAAAGGTGATATAGAAAATACTAGGAACACTTCCATGTGCTCCTTTTTTGAAAATTTGGAATCTAGATCAACTATGTTTCCTCCTAAATTGGCCAACCCATCTCCTTTTGTTGCGTCAACAGAGAGTTATTATAGTGAGTCAAAGTATGATATCAATACTACCCAAAACATCACTACTAGGAGATCAAAAAACAATTATGAGTTAAGAGAAAAAATGTCCAAGTACACACCAAAGTTTGTTCAATTGTTGGAAGGTAGCAATGACTTCCCTCTTCCTATCCATCTACAAAGTAAATACCAAACCAGTTACAACCGAACTTTGTATGGCACTTGGCCATCCTCCATGCATGTGCCTGATGTTGGAACCAAATTCTCTTTTTGTGGTAATATTTATATGCTTACCAAGTCTAAAATAGATGTTGCAAATCTTGGATTTTTTATCATTTCACATGTGTTCGTTCCTCCTAAAAAATCAGTGGCACTTATGCCATTTTGTAGTCCTATTCATAATCATTCTGATTACTTGAATATTGTCAAATACAAACATAACATTTCCATGTATAGTATGTGCATAAATGGTTATTCTTCTGGAAGATTTAATAGGAAAAACAAGTTGTATATTGACGATCATTCACAAACTCATGGGAACATCACAAGGTTCATAAATAGTTGCAAGGCCTCATTATTTAGTGAAAAAATTTTATCCATACTTTATTTTTTCCTCACGAAGGTAAAATCGTGACGATTGATCACTTATCCTTTGCGCATGTTAGTCCCAATGCATCGATTGGACCTTCGATCCCCATGATCGACAATTCTTAGTCGGCAACTGAGGATATTGGTGTCAAAATGTATTCCTCCCTTATGGGTACCTTTGATTTCATGGCACCATATCATCACATTTATGCCATGTCCAGTAGGTATGCTTAATCAATGAGGTGTGTTCCCTTATATACTTCATATTTTAATGATACTTGGACCCTACCTTCTAGGTCCATGTCTTGTGAAGTTCATTCACATATTGGAATGGAAATTCCACTGTCGACGACAGAGATAGCGTATCAGGATATTCTCAACTCTACTATCGACCCAGATCTTGTCTCCTCGCATACGGACGAAGAGGATCCTGTTCTCTATCCTATATGGTCTACTTCATCATCTTTCTCGCATCATTGCCTCGATGATAATTTACCTTCGGATGAATCAATATTAGAGGCCATGAATGGTTCTAATAGGTCATGGGATGATATTCATCATCGCTCTTACTTCCTCCCAGATCTTGTTAGGATCAAACAAGATGATTTTAGATCTACCTTGAGTGAGATATTCATTCATGTCATAGTTCCATTTGATACGCACGAAATTTATGCCGAAGGAAACATGGTGATTATTTCTCCTACCGTCATGATCGACATCTCTTGCATTCCTTGTAAAATTGAAAATGTATATATTAGTGTGAATTATTCACCTAGATAAATTCATATCTACATCGATCTCTTCAAATAATTCCATAATGTATTCTCTTGGTCATATGAACGGATGACGAGAATCGACGCTCGTATTTTCGAACATGATATTAAAACCTACTCGAATGCTAAACCTTTTTGGCAACGACTTAGAGTTGTTAATCCTAAGAAGGCCCCTACTATTAAGGAAGAGGTGGAAAAACTGCTTAATATTGGTTTTATCTACCCAGTCCCCTTGACTGAATGGGTATCCAATCCCATTCCCGTGAATGAGAAGCAAGGAACCATCCATGTGTGTATGGATTTTTGAGACCTGAATAAGGCATGTCCTAAAGACAACTTCCTGAGACCTTTCATTGATCAAATTCTCGATGAGTGTGTGGGAAGAGAGGTTTTTTATTTTATTGATAGATTTTCAAGATACAACCAAATTCACATTAAAATCAAGGATCAACATAAGACGACATTTATTTTTCCTTGGGGTACTTTTGCATACCGGAAAATTCCTTTCGACCTTAAAATCACTGAAGCAACCTTCCAACGAGCCATGACCTTTCCTTTTCAAGATATCAATCATATAGTCGAAGCTTACCTCGATGATCTCGCTACTTAGTCTCGCAAGAGGGTGGATCACTCTACCCACCTTCGACTAGTTTTTGATAGATGTCGCTACTATCGCATCCATTTAAACCCTCATAAGTGCATTTTTTGCATTAGGTCAAGTCGTCTTTTAGGATTCTTAGTTTCTAAGACTGGGATCATTGTAGATCCTTTGAAGGTTGAGGAAGGGTTTTATGTGTCTCTTGAATAAGGACACTCTGTTTATATGGGATAAGTGAGCCCAGGAATCCTTTGATGCTCTTAAGAAATACTTGGTATCGACACCTCTATTGAAGCCTTCGAACTATAGTAGATATTACTTGCTTTATATCACCCCATATGAAGGGATGGTTGGTATAGTTTTATCTCAGAAGGATGATGAGCTCCATGA
>ML849978.1:0-12560 GCA_009831015.1 Picea engelmannii
GGGAACTTCAATATGTATTAGACATGTGTTCCATGAAGGAACCATGATATTTCTAGTATGGAAAGAATTCATGAGTGAGATGAGAAATTGGTTTCATGAGGGAACCTCATTATGTCAAGTATGGTTCAAGATGACTTAGCTTGATTAGCCCCAAGGTACTGGCCACCCCTTGCAGGATGAGCTATATCGAGTCTTCTAGATACCAACTACATGACGTGTATAAACACATGTGAATGGACCTAGTAAGCATCAGGTAGACCTTCTTCTAGGTTGGGATACAAACCAATGGAGATATGATACATTTATAAAAAGGGTGTACTTGTGATAAATGGTCCCAAGTGTAGTATTTTCTTGATCATGAAAAGGAGTGATATGGACTCGAGGTTCTTGAGGTGCTTTCCATGTATTAAATAGAATTGGGATGACATTCACTCATAGGTGTGTACCTGTGGTAAATTTCCTTGGTGTGATCTTTTTCCTTATTCATGGTGATTTGACTTCGAATGATAAAGACTTAAATATGTTAGAGGCTATCACATGTAGAATCAGAGTGAGCCTGATCTTAGAGAGAGTCAATTGGATCAGATGGAGAGCTAAAGGAGTTCCCCTCTAGTTCAGGTGGGAGAGATACATCTCCCATGACTGACAAGTGTCATGAGTCTAAAATGAAGTTTGTATACTTAGAGATAATCTTTAGCAATGATGAAGAATGTCTCCCTTGTTGAGAGGGAGTGTTTATGTTTGGAAAAAATTGAGAATACATTATTCCATATATATATATATATATATACACTATCATATAATATATGACATGATATTTTTAGTACAAAGTATAAATATCTATAATAAATAACTGGTTTTTTATTATCCAAGGGATGCAACATTTCATGTGTGGTCACCATATGTTCTATATATATGGAATACTCATCATTGTAATAATACATTCATATATAAAATATTATATCATATGAAAAATAAACAAGGGTGAGAGATAGAGAGAGTGAGAGGGGAGGGAGAGAGACAAAAGGAGGAAGGGAGATATATAGAAATAGAGAGATGAAGACAGCGGAGAGAGAGATAGGGTGAGGGGGGGAGAGAGAGAGAGGGAAGAAGGGAAATAAAGGAAATGGGAGGGAGAGAGATAGAGGGAGGGAGGGAGGTAGGTAGGTATGTAGGGGGAGTGACAAAGAGAGGAAGGGAAAGAGAGAGAGGGGGAAGTTACAGGGAGAGAGAGAGAGATGGATGGTTCTTGAAGTTCTTCAGGTTCAACATTGGATGTAGTTTCCAATACTTTTCCTTAGTGTTCCCATCAATATTGAAATGGTTACAATGGATACTAATATCCTTTCACTGATGTGTAGTGGCTTCCATATTCTTATCTTTCCCCATTTCCAATTCTCGGACCCCTCCTTGGAAGCTTCCTAGTTCTCTTTCTACTTGGAACCAATTGGCTTCCCTTTCTTGTGGCCTGTGTTTCCGAATATTGTGCCTCTACACATGCCTCATCCAATTTTTTCCACCCCGAAATCACCAAGATATATGAAACCATATTTTCATCGACTTGCTAAATTTTTTCCATTGGAACTCAATATTTGAAGGCCTCTAATTTATCAAGAAACAAAAATTATTTTGTCTAAAAACAACCTAAGCCCCTTTATCATAGCTATATTTCATTGGTGAATGAATCAATGCCTCAGTATTTTCAATTTGAGTTAAATATTCTAATTATTTTTTACTAAATGTATTCCCACCTTCATTAACAAGTGTATTCAACGCACTCTTTAGACTTTCATTTCTCAGTTATGATAACTTTGATTTCACCGTCAAATTTCCCCTTACAAATGATGAGGGAAATTAACCAATATAAGTAAAATATTTTGTGACACCATTAGCTTTCAATGGTTGAGAGCTAGTATAGACATTATTTTTAGTGACGTTGTGAATTAACTTCCAATCAAGTGACTCTATAGTAATAATTGAAGTGAAAAATCCTATATTTAATTTTTTCCCATTAGTAATGTGGAAACCGCTAGCTAATCAATTTGTTTCTTTTCCTTTACCAGAGAATCTTGGATTATTGTTTATTTATAAATAATCAATATATATATTTGTCTTTTAGTAGCATCAACATGCCATAGATTCAACACAATCCTAGTATTCTCTTTGTAATGATCTTTAAAATTCCTGAGATAATTCAAAAAATCAGTGTGCTACAAAGAAAAACTTAATTTTGAAGAAAAGGGCATCAAAGGAATGAAAGTTTTAGAAATAGAGGGAATATCTCTAACAATACAAGAGTTGTCACTATAATAAATCCATATCCCACAAAATTCTCCAAAACAAATTCAAAAAGTTCTTCTATAAAAGATCGAATCTTTATCAACATAAGGCTCAAATCCATTACAACAATATACTCATTAAAACTTCAATATGTCAATTGTTGGAATTAAACCTAGGTGGGGAGGATAACACTCCTTTTCATAACTACTAGGTATACACCTAACAAACAATATAATTCCCTATATGTTAAACAACCTATGAATCATATAAAAACAAGAATATTTCGAAGATGAACCTAAATACAAATATAAAAAACCATCATTTAAGATCAAAATCATATTCAATATACTAAATAAATAATCATTTTATGCCCCCAAGACGATGGTCCCATCTCCACTACCTTCCTATATAAAATTACTTGAGGAAATATTTGGAATCACTAATCACTGAGAGGAGTGACAAGATTGACCTTAGGTTCCCTATTTTGCATTTCAATAATTCCAAAGAAATCTAAAGGAGGTGTCGCTATCTTGCATCCTGTAGTGAATAGTGAAAGAAGAATTATATAGTTCTCTTTTGGAAATAGTATTACTAAAAGTAGGACACAAACACAAATTGGAATTCTTATTCAGGTTTCGTAAATTCTAAAATATGCACATACTGGACATGTTAATCATTTTTCTTATTAAGGGGAACTAAGAATGAGATCAGATGATCTACCCTAGTCGTGGTGATTCCATAAGAAAATGTGTAGTGTCATGACACAGTAAGTAATCATTTGAGAGAATTAGCATGGCCATAGGATTTATAAATATGCAACTACATGAAAAACGATCAATGCTTTGAATATTACACACTTCTAATTGGAAGTCTTGATATTCTACAGAAAATAAAGGGAACTCTTATAATGAGGAATTTAGAATACTACTATATAGTTTAAGAAAAACATTTAAATATTTCTTTCATTTCTTTCATAGTGATCGAGATTATACCATAAGTCTCTTGAAGCAAAGACAATAGACATATTTTAAACAATTGTTGATATATGAGAAAATATACAGCGATAAAGGCGATGTTCAATACACCAATAAAAAGGTGTAAAGGGATCCAATCCTTGTTGGAGTAGAAGTTAAAATTTTACAATTTTAAAACTATGTAATATAGAAGACCAACACCTAGACTAAGGGAGAGTGACTCAACTATGACATTAATAGTTCACCCTCATCTATAAACCAAACCCTAGATGCAAAATGTAGAGGTCATTAATGCAATGATATATTTTCAGCAATGCCAACATGAAGATCTAAATCACTACAACTTAAAGAAAAAACAAATACAAATGCATAAATATGTAAGTCAAAATTGAACATAAATCAATACCAGTCTTAAATATGTGAAGATTTTTCCTATTAATAATACTTAAAATCCCTACATTATCGAATTCCATATAGTCAAAGTCAAAATTATGGAACAAAATTGTGCTATATCATATATTTATTTAGGAAAAAAAAAACATAAAATAAAATAATAACTTATGTTTAATTCGAAATCAAAACTAACAAAACACTTCAAATGCATGCATGCACAAATAAGGTGAACCTTTGAGAATTTGCTTCATATGTTAACAATGGTGATAATTTGTTTCATACATTAACAGTGGTGAGTTGAAGAAAGAGTGGGTAATTTTGACTAATCTAATCTATTGCTAATAGATGGTTCTAGAGAGATGAAGGAAAAACAAGGAAACTATCTATCTTTGAGGGATCTGTTGGGAAAAGGAGTCCCCCACGATGGGTAACACTGGTAGGTTCTACGAGAGATAGATAATGATTTTTTATTACATAAAACTATAAATCTATAGATCCATGCTAGGGTTCTATTCAATACAAAACACATGTATTTTCTCATTCAAATTACACTGGGAAACTCGACGCTTCTACAGGATCCCCAATCTCAACCGCTTATGTAGTATGACACGTTACATCTTATCTGACTAAAAAGGTTACAAAATATGGCTTACAAATTTTGGAATAATGGTGGGGATGTTGTTAATATGTAATTGAATCATTTACGACACCTTCATAGTGAATGATTTCATATCTAGTTTTGATATTTTCAAGTTATTTAAGTGAAACTATATACAATAGTAGAATGACTGGCCAACATTTTGGTTTTTCAACACAATTATATTTTTCCTCCATGCTAATATCCCATGACCAACTCATTTCTTTTGCTTCTTATACCCTGAAGGGATTTGATCTAATGACTTTTCTGGTTTCTTGTTTTTATTTATTTTAATTTTTTACGTTTTACCATGGATTATTTTATAGAGATTTATACAGACCTCCTAAAGAAATTGTACAAAGGTGTTTATGGTTTGAAAGAGAAATGCTAAAAAAAATATTTCCTTGGTCAATGGATTTATTGTATCATTTTTAATATAATTTTTAATAACATTATATAAAGTTATAAATTTTCTACACTGATGACCCACCATAGTTTATTGAGTTTGAGTTGACATACAGAGTAGTTAGTCCCTATCTATCATTCCTCTTTTCCCAAGAAGCTAGTCTGTATGCACCTGGAGAACTTGTTAGGAATGATAGTTTGAGAACACATGGATAAGGTGAATGCTTGGGAATTTGTGAAAATCAAAAGTGAAAAAGCGCGGTAAGATCTAACGGATCGAGGGAAACTATCTATCTATAATATTTGAAATCGAAACTGAAAAAGAATGATAAAAACCTTTAACAAACCATGCTTCAAATTGAAACGCATGGATAAACTAAACGTTTGGGAATTTGTGAAAATAAAAAGTGAAAAATCATGATAATATCTAATGGATGGTCCTTCAATATTTTCCTCCTCCTCAACGATCTCTTGGGTATTCCTGTGTGGTTGGTTGTATTAGCGTGTGTGGGGATTGAGTCTATGTCGAGTCTGAGTTGTGTATGTCTGATAGAGGAAGAGGTTGAACTGAATTGGATGCACCTGCATCATCTGTTGAAGAAAAAAAAACTTCAAGGGAAGGGCAGTTGAGCTTCTGAAATATCACTAATGTCTCAAGGGAGGTGCAAAGCAGCTAGTCCCTATCTATTGTTCCCAAATTCCAAAACTATTGTTCCTCAAAAGTTCTCCACTTTCAAAAGATCTCATCTTCTCGTGTTATTCAAATCATTCGTATGCACCAATCCTTTTCCTCTCATGATCACTGGGTTCATCGATGATATTCCTCTATTAGTCGTTGGTCTCTCACCGACCAAGTTCTTTGCATGAACATTGATCAACGTGGTCGTTGTTTGTTAAGTAGACTTGAAGTAATAAAAGGTTTTTTTTTTATGTATTTTACCATAATTTAAAGGAGAGGGAGGGCACGTAGATTGTGTATCCATCCCTTTGACATTTTCCAAAACAATCAACATCAAACGCAAAACCTTTGATTAAAAATACCTCTCTTTTAAATATTAAATTTGAGGCTTAAAAATAATAATTTAAATTTTGTTTAAGATATAATAGGAATATTATTTAAATTTATTTTTAATATCTTTTAATTAGTGTTTTTTAATATTTTCCTTTTTTCATATTTTTAAATAGTTTTCAAGCAAAGACAAAACCATGCAGTTGGGGAAATGTTAACCATTATTTGACCATCATTGGACTCAATGATTTTGATGTTCTATGATATGATTTGAAGGTTCATAACTTGTTCATACAACGTCTGATTGGATTCACACTTTTTGGGACCTAGAGGGCATGAGGAGATGCTTTTGGTGACAAAATTGTTTAGTTTCATTCAAACATTCCAATGGTGTCATCACCAACAAGGTTGGCTTATGCTAGAAATCTTTGGTGATTGTTTTGGCACTTTCGAGCTTCTGGGTTTGATTATGTCAATTATGTTGGAATCATAATCATGCAAATAATACAGTTGGCCTATTCCAGTGGTGAAAAATACACTTTGACGAACACCGAAAAATTGTGCTCTTGGATCTCGTTCTTGTTGTTTTGTAATATCCCCACTATTGGAAATTATCACATTACGGTGTTCTATGCCTACCACAGTAGCCAGCTATGGGTGACAATGCGTTCCATAGATATTGAGGGGTTTTATTGGGCCCATATTGCATCATTCATCATATTTCATCATCAAGATCCATTCCACACAAGTTGGCTTTCGTTTCGTTGCATTCCGACGATTTCCGTAATTTTGGGTTATTATGGGTTATATTTTAATTAAAATCACTAAGAAGGTCGCATTGGGTATAATACTTGGAGAAACCTCTTATTGTAATATCTCATTGGAATCAAGAGGAATATCACTATAGGATAAGATGATGATAAGTGCCTTTCAGTGGCAGGAGAAGCCATAATGAGGGATAAATCACTTTTTAGAGGTAAAATTGTTAATTAATTAATAAAGTGATTTAATTAAGGAATAATAAAATCAAGTAAAAGTCACTTCGAGAAAAAAGGTGAATAAGGGGGATGTTACACATTATTTTCATCACCCCTATGACCATTAATTAATTAAACCTATCATTTGTCTTTAGAAGGATTAGTGGCCGAAATTCCTGAAGAAAGAAGGCATAAGAACTTTGCCTGGGAGAAGAAATTGTATTTTCCTCTGTAAAAACCCTATTAAGGAAGATCTTTGTAGGCTACACTATACACAGGGTGCGGCTATTCCTACTCACTGTACCTTTATCTAAATCTAGACTGTGACATCGTCGCAGGATACCCTATAGCTAGGGTGTGATGATTCATATACATGGGAAAAATGAGCATCTTCTCGGTGCTTCTAGAAGGATAAGTTTCTATGGTGAGGTGGCCTCTGAATGGTTTGGATCTTACTCAATTTTATGATTTAGTGGGATCATCCTAACCTCCTAACCTTATCCTCTTCAATTTATAAAAGGAGAGGAGCTCTCATGGAGAAAGTTAGCTTGGTGGCTTGGGATTAAGCTTGATTGGGTTTGAGTAATTTTTGTAGCTTGGATTTTTTGGGCCTATGTTGGCTTTGAGATTTGGTTTTTCAAGATAGATTGTGAGTAACTATCAGATCTACAGTCTCGGAATCCATGGATTAGAAGTGTGTGGGAAGAAAGGAACTGTTGGAAGGAACTTGACAACATCAAGGCATCTGGTTGTATCTTTCTTCCACATTATTTAACACATATATACTTTTCTTTCCCATATGAATGTTATTTATCCATATTGTATGATTCCTTGATCACATACATAGTTTCATATCAAATAGAATCTTTTATTCTTGTCTTCATTGGCTTGTGTTCTTTTTCATATATTTCTCCATAAGCCTTGTGGTGGAGCTTGGATTGCATTGGCAAAGTCGGATCTTCAATATTTAAAAGGTATGTTCTAGATCCATTTCTCATTTGATAATTGAAATCTAAGGAAAGAGTAGTGTACTGTTATTTTTTTTTCTAGTTTCGTAGTGAAGCTAGGGGGATTGATCTGTGTCTTCACTTAACAATTAGCCCAATAATAGGGGATAAAAGAGAGATAGGGGCCTCTATTCTCTCATTATGTTGTTTGATGTCTTCCTTCTTTCTATAGAGCCCATGCACTTGGGGGTTTTGAGTGTTTTGAATGAAAATACCCTAAGATAAGATCGGTGGTGAAACATCCCACCTTTGATAATCCAAGCTTGGTCATGAAGGTGAAATATTTCTCCCTCAGCATTATACATTGGTTATATTTATTTCCATGAGCATTGGTTGAGGCAGGGCGTATTGTTGGAGGTTTTTCTACAGAGCTAGGGCACACCCATCTTGAGAGAGTAGCTCTATTTTCTCAGAGGTGACCAGATTTATAGTAGATCTCACTACAGGGTTATTATCCATCACCCCAGTGCCTTTTTACAATAGTTTTTGAGGGTATTCATCAGACCATTCATTTCTTCTACCAGTGGGGCACATTTCATCTTTAGGAGGGCACACTCGCCATAGGAGATCCAGTGTTATGGAGGGGAAGACATTTACTAGTAGATTGGATATTTGGCATAGGGGTTACCCAACCCCCAATCTATCTTTTGGAAATTGGCTTCAGTAGTTTGGAATCCATATTCTCGGAGGCCAAATTAATTGCTTGTTTCAGCTAGGAGGGCGTATTTGTTCGTAGAGACATTGTTGTTTAGGAGTCTTCCAGTTGAGATACTGCACAAATATTCTTCATATATTCTTGTTATCACCGGATCTATCATCTCATAGAGTTTTGCAGAGGTTTGATTCCATCAAAGATAATTTTGTACCTTCCTTGGACCATTCCATCTAGGAAGTGAGCATTGTGAGAGAGAGGGAATCACATACAACAATGGGTATCTATCGGTCCTCAATGTTACTTGGTATTCATATTGGAGAGCCTTTTGGAAGCCTATATATTCATATCTATTATATATTGGAGACGTTATTAGTAATACACTCTATTATCTTATATGTATTCCATATTTGCTCCATTTTGTATGAGGTCAACTATTATTATGAATAAAATCATATCTGAGATATTTGTGTTATTTACTTGAGTTGTTTCTACTATATCTTGTTGTGTATATGTTGTTGGCTACATTTCTATATTTACCTGCGACAAGAACACAATAAAACCACCATTTTAAACCCTAGCACAACTCAAGAGATTAAAATCAACAAAGTGTTTGACAAAATACCACAACTAGAAAACACATAAAACTCAATAAAAAACCAATGTTCAAATCATATCTGGTTGGGAACATTACAGTAGTATTAGAGACATGATTCATCTTAGTGTTAGGGTTCTTCCATAAAGAAAGATGGATTTTATGGAATTTTCTAGAGATACTTTATATTGTGAAAGGGAATATTGAGCCCTTAGCGAGACTTTTAGGGCTCAAGTAACATTGCAATAGTTTGTATCCATAAAAAATCCTAGGTGGAGAAAAGATGAGGTTACGCATTCAGTTATAATAGTAGAGAAAAATAGAGCCAAAGAAGTCAAGGGGATAGACAAATCACTACCAACTAGTATATGGAAGGAAGCACATATTAATCCTACACCCATTAGGAGTAGGGAACTTTGCTACAGTTGTAAAGAGCCTTGGGAGCCAGATTACAGATGCAGTGGTAAAGGGAAGATGCACATTGTTGAGGTGCACTATGATAGTGAGGATGAGGAGATGCATGAGGATGAAACCATAGATTCCTATTTAGATTATTCTAATGAGGCTAGTGACTCTTGTGTATATGATGGAAAGTTGGATGGATAGGATGATGGTGCATGTTCTTCATCTTCCCTACCAGGAAGTGTTGAGGATTCAACACTTCAACATAGTGGTGACCCATGTATGGACTCACATGTGTTATCACTTTGACATGGTGATATTAGGAGGTAGGATGACCTACCCTTGTGTGTATACATGGATTCTAGGAAGTCATGCATGGAGGATGATGAGATTTCTATGATAATAGTGACACGTTTTTCATCTTCTTCGATGCCTATGCTAGCCATGACACATGAGGATATTAGTGGAATTTTTGATATGGTGGAGGATCCTTATGTGAGGATTGTACACCAGGGACATATGGATCTACAGACCCAGGAGGAGAGACATGAGTTGGAGATAGATGACCTTACACATACCTATAAGTATGAGGAGATTGAGTCACCTCTTTTGGAGATCCCATTGTTATATAAGGTTGTGGAGATTGACAATTTGATGGGATACTTACTTCCAGAAACGATCTACAGTGATGAGGATGCACTCCTTATTTTTCTGGATGACCATATCTCATGTCTAGACACATTTGTATGGGATCGAGGTACATATGACATTAGCATAGTGAGAACACAAGAGGATACAAATACCCATACATGATACAATGCAATTCAGGTGGGGGTAGCAGTTGGTGATGTTGTGCAGTGGAAAATAGGAGGACTCAGTAGCACAATGGATACAGGGAAGTTGAGTGCACTATATTTTGAAGAGTTTGTTGTTGGAGATTCCATTGTTGACACTAGTAGAGGGGAATGAGTTAGCACCTCAATGGGACAATGATTAGGAGTCATAACACTTGATGAGACAATTGAGAGTCACTGAGGACATGATCATTGAATCCACATGATGCATGCATTGGTGGAAGATTATTGTAGGAGGGAATCGATAGCACATGATAGTTCATATCGAGGACTTATTGGTGACTTCTATACACTCAGTGAGAGAGTGACCATGATGAGGACTAACTACCAATAGTTATTGATGGATAGAGACTACCTATTGCAGGTTGGCGAGATGTATCACAGAGAAATAATGGAGCAAGAAGTTGAGGTGGACCGACTCACTCATGACTTGGTGAGCACATAGATATTCTTGGAAGGTGATGCATACCCCCTACCTCAGCAGGATTCTGTGACCTCCCAGTCTTTGGATCATTCTCTTCTCTGAGCCAAAATGGCCCTTCGGGCTCCTGTTGGAACCCTTTGGACGAATCCACAGGTCCCTTCGTCCTCTGGTACATGTCTTGAGAAAACCTGTGTGTGCCTCCTTTTCATGTTTCGGGGTTTCATGATTTCATGAGTCGAGACTCCACGTCTCCTGACTCCTTGAACACTCAAACTTTGAAATGCCAAAATATACCCGTGACCACATTTCGCATTTCAGGATTTCAGAATTCACGATTTCACAATTCCGGCGGTAGACGGTTCTTGGTCCTTCGACCACCTAGGTCTCGAAATGTCAAAAAGGGCTTAACGACCTTTGTCTCCTCCCTTAGACTCTATCCACATGACCAAATCTCTACATCCATGCCCTTAATGCCAAAGAGCCATTGGCTTTTGTGATTCAGAGAATCGCGGTGCAAGCGCTCCCCTATTTTCTGTCTTTCGAAATCTCGGTTCACGAAATGTCAAACTGGCTTGGCGTTCACTCTTTTAGGGTTTTGTGATTCGAGGAATCATGATGCAAGGGTCCCTCCTTTCCCCTTTCAAACCTCTGGTGGCTGAAATTCCAAAAAGTTCCAACACCTATCCCCTTGGGTTTTCTGAATCGCGACTTCGGGAAATCCGGTTACAAGGGATATCTCTGCCCCTTGAAAGCCCCGGTGGCCGACATGCCAAAATCCCAAGATGTCTCACGCTTGTTCCTTCGGGATTTTACATTTCACGAAATCATGACACAAGGAGTATTCTTTCTCCTAGGAATCTTCAGTTTCTAAAAAGATGAAATGTCCCAACACCTTATCCTCCAGCTTTCGTGAATCGTGACTTCGAGTTTCACGATTTTAGGAAATTTGGTTACAAGGGATATGTCTGCCCCTTGGAACCCCCGGTGGCTGAAACACCGAAATGCCAAAATATCCTGACGTTCAATCAATGGCTCACAACAACCCCTGGGATCAATGGTTTTGGTCGAATCGCAATTTCACAATTTTGCGGTTCGGGGTTTTGAAAGACAAGAGTCTCTATATTTCCAACTCACAGT
Organism: Picea engelmannii; assembly: GCA_009831015.1. Taxonomy (NCBI): domain Eukaryota; kingdom Viridiplantae; phylum Streptophyta; class Pinopsida; order Pinales; family Pinaceae; genus Picea; species Picea engelmannii. Next base: position 11,747 of record ML849978.1, read on the forward strand.
ACCCGAAATCCTAAAATGGGCGTCGAGAAACTCTCGCCGCTAACCTCCTCGTAGCTCCACTTGATCCAATGGCTTGCGGGGTTTTGGTGTTCCTCCTCGAGGATTCTCAACCGTTTGTTTATATCTTTGAGCTCCCCTCACTTGGATCTACGTAGCATTAACGTCTACGTTCCTTCTTCCAATCGGACAATCCATGGGAACTTCCACAGTGGTCCAATGCTTGACAAAGTTCTTCCTCTGGATATTTTACTCGAGTTCGATTTAGAATATTTTCTAATTCTACGATGACTCAACCTTCATTCCTTTGAGGGAATGAATTCCTAGTCTCGACAACACCTTCCGAAGTGTTATCCCTCCTGAGCTTTGTCTGCTTCAGACTTCGATCTCCTACGCACTCCATGCATCTAAGGGATTTTGATAACTTGGATCCATGGTGTCCCTGTCTGACTCGATGCACACCTTGCAGATCTTTTAATGAAGAGAAAAAATTGAAACTGGGAAAATTCACAGTTGCATCCACTTGTTCATGAAAACAGAATATAACAGGAAAATGCACATAGTCCAAACACCATGCATTTGGGTCGATTTTCCATTCTATTATATTCACAAGTGCCCACTAGCTACACAATACATTCAAAATTACAGTCACTCAAAAGATTGAGATCTCCTAATAACTCACAGTTCTCTCTTACCACTCGTTTCTCTCTGTATATCCACCTCTCTCTAACTGGGTGTATCAACTTATACATAACTCAAAAGATGTTTTTAGGGTTTCCCCTGGCTACTTGCATACTTTAAGATTCATCCTACACTA
>ML849979.1:14300-24738 GCA_009831015.1 Picea engelmannii
CGTATTCGCCATCAGGCCCCCCGCTATCTCCTCATCGGAGACATCCTATATCGGCGGGGCGTTGACACTATTCTTCGTCGTTGCCTGACTATTGACGAGGCCGACAGAGTCTTAAACGACTGCCACAGCGGCGCCTGTGGGGGACATCTTTCGGGTATATCCACGGCCCAGAAGATTATCCGAGCCGGTTACTTTTGGCCCACCTTGTTTCATGATTGCGTTCATGCCGTGAAACACTGTGAGCAATGTCAGCTCTACGCCAACAAAGCCCGAGCTCCCCCCACTCTTCTTCACCCCGTCGTTACTGGGGGCCCTTTTTGTAAATGGGGCATTGAATTTATGACTTGTAATCCCCCCTCCAACAATGGTCACAAATACATTGTTGTCGCCGTTGATTACTTCACCAAATGGGCCGAAGCTATGCCCACTTTCAACAACACCGCTGACACTGCAACGCGTTTTTTCTTTAATCACGTCATATCCCATTTTGGCGTACCACTCCAGCTCATTTCCGACCATGGAAAACACTTCGAGAATGAGATCTTCATCGAACTCTCATCTCGATTAGGCTTCTCTCATGATTTTTCCTCACCATATTACCCTCAGTCAAACGGACAGGTCGAGGTAGTAAACAAAGTCCTCAAGACCATGTTACAGTGCACGGTCAATAAACATAAAACCAATTGGCATCACATGTTATTTTCCACGCTATGGGCTTATCGAACGACAGTAAAGACCGCCACGGGTTTCACACCATTCCATTTAGTCCATGGGGTTGAGGCAACTCTTCCCATTGAGTGAGAAATTCCCACCTTACGCACCGCAATTGAGCTATTACCTGACACTGCTCCAATGGAGCAGCGCTTGCTGAACTTGGAGTCGCTGGATGAAGATCGCCGATCTTCATTAAAGAACAACGAGGCAGCTAAAAAATGATCCAAAGCTACCTTTGATCGCCATGTCAACCTTCGATCATTCCGCGAAGGCGACCTTGTCCTTGCCTATGATATCGCTCATGATACCTTTGGCCATGGAAAATTCGAATCACTTTGGCATGGCCCTTACATCATCCAACATTGCCTCACCAAAGGTGCCTACATCCTGGCCTCCCCCGAAGGCCTCTCACTCAAGGAACCCATCAATGGGTTGTACCTCAAGAAATTTTATGCTTAGAAGTAGTCATTCTACTTTAGGTTACTTTTTCTTGTTTAGTGTTTTTAATCTTTTTTTCCTACCCTCTCGTCTAAACTATCCTTTGTGCTATTGACAGATGCATCCTCCACCAGCCTACCACATTGGTTATGCCGATGGCGCCAGCCGTTGGACACAAAATCTCGCTTCAGCCGCTTGGGCTCTCTACACCCCCTCACATGAAATGCTACATTCAAGCGGCATATGTTTGGGGTTAGAAACCAACAACCAAGCCGAATATATTGCTGTCATTGGCCTCCTGGACGACACCCAGCGTCATCATATTCGTCACCTTAGCGTCTTCCTCGAATCTCAACTAGTCATTCTCCAGCTCAACAATGTATACCGTGTACGCGACCCATGCCTCTTTCGCAAATACCTGCAGGTTAGACTATTATCTCGACATTTTGATTCCATTACATTTACACATATTCCAAGACAATTAAATCAAACAACAGATGAAATAGCTAACATGGTGTTAGATTGGCATATATCACATCAAGCTACACATACATAACACATCTCATACATCCTGTCACAACATATAGATAAGATAGACATCATCATCATTATCAACAAAAAACATATGTAAACAATACCAGGATCTCAAAAAAGATGTATACTCATATATATATATCAAGGCCTATCAGGCCATCCGAATGTTTACATACAAAAAACTACATATGCCCGTAGGCCAGTGCCACACCTCGGTACAAAATCAGCTCACCAGCCTATATACAATCAAAAAGTATACAATATACATCCATCAGGGTGTCTCTATCGCACCCCCAGCTGCTCCTCCCTCAGGAGGAGATGGTGGCCCACCCCCACCTGCCCCAGGCGGTGGTGGTGGAACACATGCAGGACCCCCCTGCCCCGGCGGCAGGCGTCCACTAGTCATCGCGGCGAGCACAGCTGCTCATCGCACTATACCCTGCCATGGTGGCGGTAATCCGATGCACTGCTCCATGAACCCCTCATCCTGGATATGGATCCACATGCCCTCAGGCACGTCCCGCAACACCGTCTCAAGACGATGATGTATATCATCTACATCAACTCCGGCCGCCGCCGGAGGGGCATGAGATGGCCTTGCACCAGGGTCATCGAACCGGCGCCTCCTCGCTGCCCTCTCGGGCTCCACTAGGGGCCCCACAGCCTCATCTCGCCGACGTCTCTCCCTACGCGGCAGTCTCTCCGGCTCTCGCTGAACCGACGCTCTCTGCCACTCCACCTCACGCCCGCGAGGTGATACATATGCATATGCACCAAACAACAAACAACAGATCGTATCAGTATCTATCATCATACATATAAACTGGTATATCAAAATCAAAACATAAATCAAAAAATACAAAACTCAACATACCTTGGTGATCAAAAACCTCCACAGGAGGAAATACCATGTTCGGGTCCCCCCGGAATTCCACCCCAGCATAGGGGTATCGAAGTATGACCTGTGGCATCTGCCGCCAGATCTGTGCCACCTGCACCGTGAAATAATGCCCGCCTTCGCCACCACCATGGCGAACCAAAACTGCGGACCACCGCCTCAATCGAGGCTCTCGCGCCCCAAGCGCCTCTAGAAGAACCCGCGGGCGCAACATCGGCACCCTCTCCAGAAACCAGGCTACCAGGATAGAGCCGAACGCAAAATCTCCGGTGCCTGTGGACCAACAACGGTCCAGCTGCGCGATCATTCGCACGTGCAGTGTCAACCCCCACGCGAACCGCTCACGGCCCACCACCACCCTCTCAAGCAACAGCAACTGGCCACCACTGATCCATTGGGTCGCCAGTGACCCATACACACAAGCTATCGGCCACAAACTTCATGTGCTCAGTGCAATGGGTTTACAGAGCTATTGAATTCTTTGGACAACATCTAGAACGCAGTCTTCGAAGTCAGGCATGACACAAAGGAGATGTTGATAAGAGATGAACTTCGTGAGCATTGCGAGGAGTGCTTGGAGACTCTCATATGCACTCTCCTTCACACCACTCTGGACACAAGGAATTCATCCACATACATTGTGCACGATCCTTAGAGGGAACAAAATCCAGGCCCAATCTCCAGATGAACAAAAAATTCACAGGTTTTCATGGTTTTTTGATGTATTTAGATGATTACTTCTCTTGGCTCTAGCCTTGTGAGGCACCTTAGTTTCTAGTCTTAGAACAAAAATATGTCACAGGGAATTTTTTTCTCCTTTTTCTGCAATTGTGAACTGTTTGGACAAGTGGCAACATTGGTTTCCTATCTAGGTGATGCAACCACTGTCTAACTATTTACCCCGACATATGTAATTTTTTGATACCAGAAGGCTTTAATACATCTTTCTAACTTACAAAAAAAATAAAATTAATTTTTATGATTTTGTACTTTCAATTTTTATGATGGTGAAAAGATAAGCTTTTGCTGAAATCCACTTGTTCTGGTTTCCGTTTTGTGGAAGAACAGGTGGCTAATAGGTGGAATTGTATAGACATAAGCAGTTATTAATATAAGGATCCTACTTTATTTACAAAAAAAAGAAGGTTAATTTATGTTTTGCGATACTGTGATGAAATTAAAAATGTTTTATTTCATTTTATTTATAAACATAATTGTATAAACATCATTGTACTATGTGAAGTAGAGATGATTATGTATACAATGGAGCTGATTGTGTAGTGATGAGAGATCTGGGTAGTTATAAAATTATAGTTTCTAGATTATATTTTAAATTTTGTTTGATTTGTACTATGTGAAGTAGAGCTGATTTTGTATACAGTGGAGCTGATTCTGTAGTGATGGGAGATCTGGGTAGTTATCAAATTATAGTTTCTAACTTATAATTTAAATTTTGTTTGAATTGGAAATATGGTTGAAAATAGTTAAACAAGTCATCAACTTTTATAGTTTCTTATGAAATTCAACAATGAAATGACAGTCCAACACTAAACTGGTTATGTTAGTCTTTGGTTTCTTTTCGAGCTTTCAATATATTTATTCAAGAAAATGTGAAATAAAATTGTGTACTTTGTAATAAAAATTGAAATAAAAACATGATTTAGAATGTAAAATTAAAATATACTTTAATATAAGCAAGATATTTTCATTAAAATTTATATTGATATAAATTGTTTATGTATCGAAAAATGGTTGATCTAGAAATTATCAATCCTCTACACATTGGAAGTATTCACTAATGCCATTAATATGACACCTACCATGATCTCGATTTTATGAGTAGAATGAAATGACTACAGATTATTAACAGTTAACACAAAATAATAGAGATATAGTAAAACTGGTTTTCTATTCAATAAGGAAATAAGCTGAAAGTGTAAAATGTAGCGGAAACAAGCTGGCTGGAACGATGGGGGCTTATCTCTGAGAAGAGATGTGACGGCTATGCTCATTCACAAGAAGAATATTACAATGAGGCCCTGAAGGCATTTTTACAATAAACATGAATGCCAAAAACTCTAGACATCCAAAAACCTAACCCTAGGAGATGAAGCGCCAAAAGTCATGTGGGCTCCGTTTGGGTAAGTTAGTACATCAACTTCCTGTGGTTGTAACGTTTGTATACGATCTCCATTTTAGGAGTATGATAGCCTATTGGAAAGGTGTCATCGAGGAGATTCATTTTGGGGGATCAATCATGTCTTCAACTATTATTGATAATCCCGATCCCGGAAAACCTTCATTTAGGCCCTCAAAATGGCCCCGGAAGTTAAAACTGCTAAAAATAGTAAATTGCCAAAATTGCTAGAAAACTGTTTTGAGCCAGTTGGAAAAGGTGGGTGACCATCGATATCCAACTAGATCAATCCTCCCTCCTTATGAAGAAATGGTATCCATTTCGTTGAGTTCCCCCATCATATGAGGAAATTTCTGCTGAATTTGGCCCCGGATGAGCCACTTGCCTTGGTGCAGGAGCTTCCCTGCTTTGACGACTCAATAAAGTTGGATCCTTTGTTGTCAAGTTCCCTTAATTTGTGTGTCCACAATCTAATAATGGGATGCCTGATGCATATTCATGGTTGAGCTCTGTTGGTGTCATCTTTTCTGCTACTTCTATGGTGTCCAATAATGATGGGAAATAAAGGCGAAGGAGATCCATGTTGAACACTGGGTGCAAGACAAGGAAAGGAGAAATGTTGAGCTCAAAATAATTATCCCCCATAACCTTGGTGATGGTGTACAACCCATAACAGATTGGGAGAAGATTCATATGGGGTCCTGTAAGGCGTTCTTTCTGCAAGTGAAACCAAACTTTGTCGCCCACCTGAAACTTATGTGGCACTTGATGTTGATCATGGTGCTGCTTGTTCTTATCATTGGACTTTTGTAGGATCTCCTGAATCTATTGGAAGATGTGTTATATCTTCTCAATGAACTGAGTGGCTTTGTCAACTTCATTTGGAGTAGGATATGAGTTGGTTGAGGTGACCACAAGGGGAAGTGCAACATCTATGGGATCCAATGGTTAGAATCGCAACCCCACCTGAAAGGGGCTGTGGCCAGTTGAGTTATGTAGGGCTCAGTTGTAGCTATGTTGGACATAGGGAAGGCTATCATCCCATGTGTGAGGGTGCTTGGAATTATACATGCAAAGGATATGCACAATCATTCGATTTACGACCTCGGTTTGACCATCTATCTGGGGGTGGAAGGCCCTGGATTTGGTGATCTTGGTGTCCAAGAGTGACCAGAGGCTTGACCATAATGTGATGAGAAATCGACTGTCCCGATTTGAAACAATGGTTTGTGGGATACCAAAATGTACCTAGACTCGTTCAAAGAAGAGCTTGGCAATGGCCTCTACTGTGATTCTCTTCTTGTAGGCAACCATAATCGCCATCTTAGAAAAGTGATCACACAAAAAAATAGTCATTTCCTCGCTTGGTGGATGGGAGGCCCGACATGTAGTCCATTGAGATGGATTCCCATGGAATGTCATAAGTAGGAAGAGGGGTGTATAGGCCTTGTTTCTTAGTGGTTGGTTTGGCAATAACGCAGGCAGTGCATGATCTGATATACTTGCTGACCTCCTGTCAAAGTTTCGACCAATAGAAATGTTTCTGTAGCATCGCCACTGCCTTTTCGATGTCGAAGTGTCCTGCCACCTGACTATAGTGGGATTTCTAGATCAGCTTCGATCGCTCACTTGATGGAACATAGATATGGTCTAGATGACGCAACAATCCATTTGAAAGATGGAAATTATCTACAACTACGTTTGCACCCAACATTTGGTAGGTGGTGGCGAAGTCCAGGTCTGTCTCATAGAGTTGGGGCCATCCAGAGGTCTCATGGCCATAAGAGTATAACACTGTGGTGAGTGTCGTGACTGGTGGTTTGCTGAGGCAATCAACGAAGAGATTGGTGCTTCATGTTTTATACTTGATGTTGAGGTGGAATTGCTACAAGTATGTCGACCACTTTTGATGGTGGTCATTCTGCAATTTTCCTTGTGTTTGCATGAACTGCAGTGGCTTATGATTAGTGTGGATGACTGTCTCCTTCCCAAGAATGTAATGTCTCCACTGGCGGTAGGCTTGCACAATGGAGTACATTTCTTTGTCGTAAGTAGGGTACTTACGAACAACATATGATAATGTATCACTATGATAGGCCACGGGGTGGCCGTGTTGAGTGAGAACGATGCCCACAACATAGTCTGAAGAATCTGTCTCGATCTCAAAGGGTTGTTGCAGGTCTGGTAGTGAAATTACTGGGGCTGAGCACAAGCACTGCTTCAGATCATCAAACGCTTGTTGTTGGGACAAGCCCCATGCAAATTTCACCTTACCACCACCCCTGGTTATTTGGCTGAGGGCCCATGCAATATGGGAGAATCCCAACACAAACCTACGGTAGAAATTGAAAAGGACGAAGAAGCTCCGAAGCTTAGTGAGTGTGGTTGGGGTTGGCCAGTCATGGATGACTTAGATCTTGGCTAGGTCCACATGTACACCATGTTGATCAATGATGTATCCCAGGAAATGGACCTTGTCCATGAAAAAGGAGAATTTTTCCAAGTTGGCGTATAGCTTGTGCTGCCGTAGGGTGTGGAGAGCCTGCTGAATATGCTGCAAAGTGTTCGTCCCAAGTATTTCTATAAATGAGAATGTCATCCAGATACACCACTAAAAATGTATTGGTGAATGGTTGTAGGATATTGTTCATCATCATCATGAAGGTGGCAGGAGAATTTTTCAAACCAAATGGCATGACCAACCATTCAAAAAGGCCTTCCTTTGACTTGAAGGTGGTCTTTCATATATCTGTTTGTTCTATCGGGACCTGGTGGTAGCCAGACTTTAGATCAATCTTACTAAAGTATTTTTCTCCCTTGATTTGATCAAGGAGGTCGTACATTTGGGGAATCGGGTACCCGTTTCTCACTGTGATTTTATTTAGAGCCCGGTAATCAATGCAGAGTCGCCAGGTTCCATATTTCTTTTGTACCAGCATGATTGGTCTCCCACATGGTGATGATATGGGATAGATGTTCCCCTTGTGGAGAAGTTCTTGGATCTGTTTCTTGATCTCCTTATTCTCTAACAAAGAGCGACGATAGACTGGCCCATTGGGAAATGGTGCGTTGGGGGTCAAATCGATGGGGTGCTTGACTTGGCAGTGCAGAGGTACCCCGGTAGGTGAGGAGAAGATATCCGAGTATTATTCCATGACCTTATCTACTTTCTTATTCTATGTGGAGAGCTAGGCTGCAGAGACCTTGGATGTGGCTGTGATCTTTTGCTTATCCTGAGAGCGAATAATGAAGAAGACAAACTTCCCCTTCAGAAATATGACCTTCCTACATTTCTTAGCAAAGATCAAGGAAATAACACTAGGTGGGACTGCCTCGATTATCCTGTACAATTTCTTATTCAAACTAATAATAACACTGTGAGTCCTAGACTCATATACAACATGACGTTTCCATAAAAAAGGTTGTCCCAAAAGAACATCACAAACTTTGAGAGGATAAACATCACACAATACCTCCTCTTTGAAGGGATTGATGCCGTACGACAGTCGACACTGTTGGCTGATGCAGAGATCACTTCCTTGTTGAAGCCATCCAATGTTGTAGGTTTGTGGGTGCAGCATTGTCGGTAGGGCCAACCGCTTGATGACCTCTGCTGAGATGAGGTTCTTCTAGCTACCGCTATCAGTGATGAAGTGCAACGGGGTGCCTTTTACCCACAATTGTGAATGGAAGAGTTTCTCTCCATATTCTTGCTCGTCTGGTTCCCTAGGCTGGAGCTTGGTGGTAGCAACAGTGGCATGGGGTTCCACATCAATGATCTGTATTCCCCTTTCTGGTTTTGGATCAGAGTCAGAACCTGCATCTAATTGAAAGGCTTTCACTTTGGCCACCAATGACTGCTTTGAGTGGCAGTCAACATTGTTATGCCAAGGGATCTTATGGAAGTCACACCACTTCCCAGTATCTTTATTTGTCTTTCCGATGTCCTTCTTTGATTTTGGCTTGGATTGGTTGTATTGATACTATCCATCTTTTCTTTTTCCTTTGTTCTATGGGTTGGGGCCGCCCTTTCCTGGCTTTTGTTGTGAGAGGTTCCCAGGCCCAAATTTCTGCGTCTTTTGTTTGATCTTCTGCTCGATTTTGACGGCATATCGGTAGGCCGCGCCCAAGGATGAGATGTCCAGAAATTACATTTTGGTGTAGATGTGTCTATTGTTGGACACACCTACCACACTTAGAGGGGGGGTGAATGAGTGTGGGGCTCTTTTTCCAAAACTTCCCTCTTGCACAAAACTTATCAATTAGCATTCAACATTTATTCATTACCCATTGCTGTCATTTATAACCAGTTAGATGTAGGCACATATCAACAACATATATCAGCAATATATCATCAACAAGTCATCATCATAATGGACACAAAGAACACAAGATGTATGTACAATTTTCTTTTTATTACGAACTACAATCCTTGGGTTTATCAACAACAACTGAATAGAGTAAAACTCTACAAGAGCACTAGCTCTATATGCAAGACTCAGCTTACAATCTCAGCACCAACTGAGATGAGGCAAAAATCCTCAACAAATATCAATCTATCAATAGGTACGTGACCTATCAGTAGTGAAACTCACGTGTGCATGCGCCCTGGCTCACTACAACCCCCGTGTGAACGCGGCCAGTGTATAATGTAACAAGCGTATGCTCTTGAGAAACTAGGGTTTTGCTTTGCTTCACATGCTCAAATCCTCTGCAACCTGCAATCATTTTATCTTCTGTCTTCCACTGTCCAAACTGACCCACAACCAGTCACAACACATCCAAGCTCTCCAATAGCTTGCTCATGCTCCACAATAAATTAATATGAATGCTATCTCAATCATGTATAAATAACTAGTATACCATAACAATCATGTCACTACTGAATCACAAGAGTGCTTCTCACTCCATCCACTAAATCAACCATGTTGAGCCACATCATAGAAGCCATATCAAGAATTCCCTAAGCATTCACAACATATCAAACAATAGCATCTATTAAGACAATAATGTAACCATACCAGTGTCTTAGTGATAGATCCGAGGCCATAGAATGCAGATCTGGAACCTGCCTCATCATCCAAGAGCTTGGCACCAATTCAAACACAAATCTCCATGAGGTTATTCAGTCCACTCTCCCTGTACACAGTTAGCCCGCATGTACACACACCCTATACACAAACAACCCGCATGGGCATCAGAAAATAGGGTTTTCTGTGAATCCGAGACTTTTGTCGTCAAGATCTTCGACATTACCGAAACTTTGATGCATCCATGAGATCCTCCTCTCGCTCTCTTCCTTAGACTATATCTTCAGTCATGCTCAAGAGATCCGCACCAATAGGATGCTCTCACAAGAAGCTCTCCATCAATACTCCACAAGATATTCACAAGAAACTCTCCATTGATCCACAAAGGATTCTCATAAAAAAAATACATTTTACAAGAGATCCTAGCTTCTTATTTATACTTTCATCTTCTAGGTCACTTAACCCATTTTTAGGTTACTTAACCCATTTCTAGGTCACTTAACCTATTTTCCTTATCTTAGGGTTAACCACTTTCCATGAATAAAAATTTCTCCAATACTTTATCATTTAAATATTCCTTCTTGATTTTGTCACTTTACTTTATCATTTAAATAATCCATCTTGATTTTGTCACTTTACTTTATCATTTAAATAATGATTTCTTCTTTTCAAGCACTTTTACTTCTT
>ML849979.1:43882-58253 GCA_009831015.1 Picea engelmannii
GACTAGTGTTGGTATTTGTGGTGGTTCGATCTGCGCATAAGACAAATGTTAACAAAGTATGCCACTGTTGAGGCTTATTATTAATGATTTTATTTAGAGTTTTAATCAAATTTTTGTTTGTAGACTCATCCTATCCATTCCCTCGAAGTTAATAAGTTGAGGAGGTGAAGTTTTTCAATCTTTATTTTCTGTATAATTAAGTTATCTTACTTGATATAAAGGATGGTCCATTATCAGAAATTAATTCAATAAAAAAACCAAATATAGACAAGATATTAGATTCCAAGAAAGAAATAACCTGTTCATACTTAGCATGCTTTAGAGGAACTACTTCTGCCCACTTAGTAAAGTAGCCAATAGCGGTTAAGATAATACATGACATGTGGATGAAGGTGGGTTAATAGGCCCAATGAAATATAATCCCCACTTTGCAAAAGGAAAGCATGGTATCATTGGTTACAAAGGCACGAAAAATAATTTCTCTCTACCAACTGCTCTTTGGCATTCATCACAAGAATGACTATATTTGTTAGGTAGCTAGAGAGGTAGTGGGGGGGCATAGAGGGCCCATAGTGATACTAGTGAAGGCCATTCAATGTAAGGTGGACTAGGTCCACTATATTATTAAATAAGGTCAACTAGGTCCACTATATTATTAAATAAGGTCAACTATGGTATTTAGATATAATAAATGTGTATTTAAATATAATAAATGTAAGAGGACTTCTTAGAAGGTTATACTTGTAGAAGATTCCTCCTCTAGAATGTTATTAGGTGATGGTAGCACTATATAAAGGGGTTCAATCAATGTAATGGGACATGAAGAGAAGTATTGCATTGCGAGTGGTAGCTCAATAGGAGGATGCCCCCTCGAAGAGACAAGTGAACATGAGAGGATCCCTTCCATAATAGGGTCCATTGTATGATGTTTCCCTACCTCAAGTGTTTCTATTATGATAAATATGATTTTGCATATTTTTATTGGTATCTCTTGTGGTGATTATATTTGTAGATCTTGGGTACTTAAAAATTGGATCATATCACTTTCCTTGGAAGGAAGTGTGCGCAAATATATATATATTTTTTTGCAGATTTATTTTTTTTCGGAAAAAAAGGAGGGCCGTGACATTCTGGATGATTTCTGTAGGTTTTGATGAAATGTTTTTAGAAAATGCTGGTATATCTGAGTTCCTCTCACAATTTCACCCAATTAAAAAAAAAACCGTCCGAATCAGAGTTATGGAAGTGAAAATATCACTAATTTAAAATCAACTATTTTTTGTGGTTTTTCGTGACAACGACGAGACTGCAGAGTTCATAACTTTTCATAGGGTGCTCAAATTGCTACCAGATCAGTGCCATTTGATAAATAATTTTAAGATATTTCTTTTGGTATATTTTATGTGGTGTTTCCAATGTATGTTCACACTCAAACCCTCAAGGAAATTCTATAAATAGTTGAAGTATTCAAATCTCAAATGCATGACACATTGCATAACTTTCAAGAAGATCTCATGGATGATTTTTGTAGTATTCACGATTCCTTGGCGAGCATCCAGGAGAAATATACTTTGGTCAAAATCATGAATGAATATCATCAAGAAATTTATGTTTGGTATGATTTGGAGGGCGATTGTGATGATTGGTATATGGATAGTTGTCATTTCTAGGATGACAACCACTTCCATCTTTTATTTAATGAATCTACTCCACCTTCTGTAGAGAACATCAATGTGACACATCAAGAGATAGTTATGATTACCAGTGTCCAGCCTGCATATTCTACAATGGCATTGTTCCTTCCAGATTTAGCTTTGACCCTTTCCCCACTATGTGGATAGATATTCTTATTTGGATCGACATGATAGGTGTCAGTATTGGAAGCATAATTTTCAGTTATTTATTGGGTCTCTATATCTTCCATGTGGATTTCACATGAGAAATTGGACATGGGACCCTGGTTTACAATGGTGGTTGGAGTACTTCATCATGGTGGCTTTCATTTCTCAATGGGACCTTGGTTCTATAGTTTACTTCAGCACTATGGTCCACACTTATCCATGGGACCTTGGTATATGGTCGTACATCAAGCATTGAGGACAATGCTTTCATAAGGGGGATGGAATGTTAGGTAGCTAGAGAGGTATTGGGGGGGGGCTAGAGGAACCATAGTGATACTAGTGAAGGCCATTCAATGTAAGGTGGAATAGGTCCACTATATTATTAAATAAGGCCCACTACTGTAGTTAGATATAAGCAATGGGTAGTTAGGTATAATAAATGTAAGAGGACTTCTTAGAAGGTTCTACTTATAGAAGATTCCTCCTCTAGAATGTTCTTAGGTGATGGTAGCACTATATAAATGGGTTCAAGCAATGTAATGGGACATGAAGAGAAGTATTGTATTGTGAGTGGTAGCTTAATAAAAGGATTCCCTGTCGAAGATGTGAGTGAACAAGAGAGGATCCCTTCTAGAATATGATCCATTTCATGGTGTTTCCCTACCTCAAGGGTTTCTATTATAATAAAGGATATTTTTCAAATTTTTCATGGTATATCTTATGGTGATTATATTTGTAGATATTGGGTACTTAACAATATTTGTAAGAATCTATGAAAATCAAAGGCTAGTAATAACAAGTCTTTAGAATCTTGTGAGCAATAGATTTTGTAGTGAAATTCCCACCAATCCGAATATCAAAATCTGTTGATCCATGGAGCTTTTTCAAGATCATATGGGCTGCTATATCATCAACACAACATAGTAGAAATCCATCAACAATCCTATGGAAGATTGAAGTGTTCAAAATTAGATATTTAGAAAATTCAAGATAAATTTTTCTCCGCTTGTGATGTTTAATATTGTTAGGAAATCCTTCATATTGTAAATAATAAATTACGTTTTGATATCGGGGATGTCCTGCCAGATCACAAATTTCATATTCACTTAATAATAGTGAAGATAAAGCATCATCATTATTTTCAGAAGTATAACCTAGTTCAAGATGTTGAGCCAAGTGTAGAGCTAAATCATGTCCATTGACTGTGTTATAAGTAGTAATCCTAAAATCATGTTCTTATATTTTGGCAAGTCAATGTGCAAGTTTTCCAAATATATATATGCTTACGATAATAAAAACTTAACTGTAGGTAAACAAACTTTTACCTCAATATGAATACCAAGAATGAAATGACATAATTTTTCAATATCTTTAATGAGAGAAATTGTATGTTTTTCAATTCAAGAATATTTAAATTCATCATTAGATAAACTTTGGCTCATGTAAGCTATTGGATGTTCGTTCCTAAGATCATCTTTCTGAAAAAGAATTGGAGAAATAACTTCTTTAGTTGCATTAGTATATATGATGAAATATTTTGAAAAATCAGGCCTTGCCAAGATAGGAGCAGAGCTAATTGCATTTTTGACATCTACAAAATCCTTTCAGTAATATCATTCCAGGAAAACGCTTGGTCTTGTTTTGAAAAATTATGAATAATTTTAACATTCTATCAAAACCAGATATAAATGTTATGATGAAATTGATCTCACCCATGAATTATTGAATTTCTTTCTTTGAAGTTAGAGTTGGTAGATTTTGAATGGCTATGACTCTTTATAGATTGATACTAATGACAGAGTCATATACAATATTCCCAAGTAGTTTTCCTGTAATGACACAAAAAATGGATTTTGTAGGATTTAATGACATACCAAATTTTTTGCAATGAATAAAAACTTGTCTAATATGATCAAAGTGATCTTCTCAGATTCTAGAATATACAGTTAGATCATCAAGACAAATTTGAATGATTTTACTGATAAGATCATCAAACACTATCTGCATAACTTGTTGAAAAGTGACACCTACATTGATTAGGCCAAAAGACATATGTTCGTAAGAAAAGGTGTCGCAACAGTTGTGAAAGTTTTTTTGTGGTTGTCAACTCTCTTGACACATATCTGATTGTATCCTAAGAAACCATCAAGGAATGACATCATTTGGGATCTTTCCAATTGTTGTAAAATTAGTTCCATTTTGGGAAGTGGAAAATTGTCCTTGACACTTGCTCTATTCAAGGCATGAAAATCAATACATAATGTAATACCCCTGTTTCCCCCAGCTTGTAAATATAAATACAACCTGCTAAAAGAATTTGGGCAGACTTATTATGTGTGTATGTTGGAATTGATGAACCTTTTTTTATATAAGGTAATGTATATATTTCTGTTACTAAATAAAATGGAAGATGTTGCTAACTATTGAAGGGGTTTCCAAGGTAGATCATGATGCATGAGAGAGATGGTGGAGGAAACCAATAATGGTTGAGATGACCTCTACCAGAACAATACTCTGTTGGATTTAAAATTTTCAGACCCATAACAATCCTCTGACCTAGAGAATTTAATTACCAGTCAAGATGGTAGTTGGGAAGTCTTCCTCAAGAGTCAATGAGGAAATGGGAAGAGTACCCATCTGGAAAAAATTCCTAACCTAACCCATGAAATTAGGAATTGGACCCACAAAATCTTGCTGAGGAAGGCAAGAAAAGGTAGGAAATTTGTGGGAAGAAAGAGGATGCAAGGGGAATGGGTCTCGTGAACATTTATGAAGAGGGAGAGCATATGAAGCTCTCTGGTTATGAAGATAAATGAAAAAAAAAAATGTTTCTGGGTATAGGAATTGTTCGGAAATGTTTTCTAATGAAGATGATAAATAAATTTGCAGAGAAGATGAGTGAGTGAGGAATCACTTATTGCAGACCCCCTTGCTTGGTGGAGAGAAAATCGATTTTCCAACTTCATGTGGGAGGAGGAGAGTAGCCTCCATCCTTGGATGTTATTAAATAGAAGGAAGAGTCTCTATTATAGAATCATGATCTAGCTAGGTGGTGGCCAATGATAGATTTGTCCAGGAGTTGTTGTGACTACGGTTGGGAGGAAAAGAGCACCCCATTTAGCAGTTGCATCACCATCTACTTTCTAGATAAGTATATTTCGTTAAATATCTGTAGTGCTTAGATCAGAGAAAAAGTTATACTATGTTTTAGAACTGTGTAAGTTTAATTTCTAACAAAATTAACTTGAGAAATTTAAGTAAAATAAAGAGAATCTCTTAGTTGAAGATAATTTGATTTAATTCCTAATCTTTTGACTATCTGTGTGTTAAAATAAGATTTCTGGGAGTGGATGTTGTGGTTGACTGTGTTGTATAGTTTAATGCATGCTTGGGAAATGATGACTGAACAATTAAAAATCTCTTTAAAACATCTGAAAGAAGATAGAGTGATTTTTTTTCATAATAGTGTTCTATTTTAGTATGTCCTCAAATCCTATGCCAGAAAACTTAGAGGATATCATATCTGTGTGGAATTTAGGAAATAATCCCAAATATGGAAAAAACATTAAAATTCATTATAAATGGTTATTAAGGAAAAATAAATAGGAAATAAACATGAAATTTCCTAATTGAATTAACATACAAAAGTTCTCAAAATTCTATTTGGGGCATAAATAAACATTTATGTTAAACTAGTGTTAAATGTCCTAAATTTGGGAAGAATCCCCTTAAATTTTGGTAGGCAGTAAATCCTGGTAGTAATATCAAAATTTAGCGTGGAGGTAAATCTTTGTCTTAGGACCAATATCTTTAAATTTGGTAAGAATATTAAAACAAAACAATAAGGAAACAAATCTACTCATTTACCCATGAAGAGGAAGAGATATAATTACATTTTTAATTTCCATAATAGAGAGATCTCCTTGGATTAGGATTTTATTTTATTATTTTAAAATCATGGAAAATAAGAAATAGATTTCATTTACTTTTAGTTACAGGTTTAATGAAAAAAAGCTTCAAATTAAACCTTTTCTTTGTGCATGAAAAATGGAAACATGAAATCCCTCTCCTCTGTGCAAAAAGGTTTTAACTATGCTCAGATTTTCCCCATTTACGAAATTCATATGGTGTTGTTGGGTGCAGGCCTATTTTGAGGAAATACCTATTTTGGAGGATAAAACCCAGTTTTGGAGAAGAACAACTAGTAGGAAAAGCAACACGTGCGAGGGAAAGCCGCATGCAAAGAAGGAAAGCATGCAAGGTGAGGAGGCAGTAAGACCTAACTATGTTGGGGTTAGGGTTTTGGAATGTAATGACTATTAAGACTGTAAAATAGTATAAATAATCACCTAGGAGGTCTAGGTCAGGGTTTAGAGTGTGGTTGTTTGTTAGTAGTAATTTAGGTTGTGAGATATTGTGATATAATTTTGTAAGCTGTTGAGCTGTAGGAGAGAAACGTAGTGAGATATTGAGGGTTAGATCACACACCGAGGAGCATGGTGTGATCTAGTCTACTTCATAGAGGTTGTGGAACCTTGTTCATGATTGTATGATTGGAATTGTAGTGCACACAACACCATTTATTGTAGCAAACAAAATAAAGAGACTAAGAAGCTAGATCTTTGTGGATGTATCCCAGAAGGGGGTGAACCACAATAAAACCTATGTACTATGTGATGATTGAATGTATGTTTACTTTCTGTTAATGGTTGATAATGTATAATTCTTGTCAATGATTGATTTACACATATGTGGTTAGTTAGATCTATTAGAATGCATGCATCATCTTCACAGATGAATGGATATGAAGAATAATAGATTGAGTAATCAGTTTAAGGCCTGAGAAAGATTAATTACAATCCTAGATCCCCACTCTTTCCTTGACTGAAATCACTTGATCATTATAGTCACCCATAGAACTATCTCGGGTGAGATTGCACAATACATTCTGTGTATTGCGTTTCCTTCTGGTTTACCAAGAGGGCCGATAGTTTTAGAGGGTTTTGTTGGAAACCTATTCAGAGCTTAACCTGGGTCAGCCAAGAAGTAGATAGAAAGAGTAATAACCAACAAATGGTTCTGTTGTCAGCTGGAACTACATGGGATTGAGTGAATGGGATCCATAGAAAAATCACGTTGATAATGAAGGTATAAAAAGGGAATGTTTAGACAATGGAATCCAATGAAGCTAGAGATTGAAATATGGTTGAAAACTAAGTATCTTGATTTTGCGCAGAAGGATAACATAAACCCTAAGTTAACACCACACAAATATTTGGACAAGTACTTGTTTAGCGACTTGCATGAGGTATTTTTTTGTGATTTCCCGCATGTGTTGTAGGAGTGGCTATTAAGGTTAAAATAAAACTACCCTTCAAATTGAATTAGACAGCTCGAGTGGGATAATGTAAAGATCACGTAGTTACAACAAGTTAACAACAAATTCATGCACGTAGTAGATTTTTGGCTAGACAATATTGTTGCAGGGTTTATCAAAAAATTTGCAGTAGATACTGTGAAGTCTTACAACACAATAAATAAGGAGTTTCTAAAAGGACCTAGATGTAGGTGTATCAGATCATTGTATACTTCAATCAATATTTTACTGTATAAAAAAAGTGTGATGACTATGAAATCAGACATCTAAACTTCCATGCATGCATGGGGGAAGGGGGGAAGCACTGGCAATAGGTGGATAAATGGAGGAAGAAATGGATAAGGGAAAGAATAAAGAGGCCATGGACCCAATCATGATGGAGGAAGATCAGATAAAGAAGATAGTGGAAACAACTGGAAAGACACATAGTGGAGTAGCCTATCGATATAAGATAAATAATAAGAAGAGATCCATAACAAATAGAGAGGGATTGGAAAGTGACGAAGAAGAGGCAGAGGATATCTAGGTTGTGGATAAGATTGAGGAAATACCACACACAACATATGAAAGGAAGACAAGAGGTCAAGAACATAAGGCATACCTCCCATCCATTTCAGTGTCAGTGTGGAACCCATAACCCCATGTGCAACTAATACACTAGAAAGAACACCACCATTTAGATCACTGAATTTTAGTGGAAGAAAGACAACAGGAAGTACATCCAATCAAGGAGCAGCAACTGGAGGAGCCGATTTAGGAAGTAGTATTCAAGTATCTACACCATGCAGAGGTAGTATTTCATCACAGTTCAATATGGCAGGACATGATCCCACCATTAGGTTACCATAATTTTGAGGAGAGGCATCTGAGGACCCTGAAAAACATTTATTCATATGTAAGAAGACCTGGGAAGAAAAACCAATCACAAATGAGGATAAAAAAATTGCGCAGTTAGCTATCACATTAAGAGACCACACACTAGACTGGTACATGAGCCTAGCTGTAAACAGTCCATCAGGCACAACAAGGACGATTGTAGATGTCAAGAAGCTACTGATAAATGAATTTCATAAGCCTAGTTTAGAAGATCGGTACATGAATGAGATGATTGAAATCAGACAGAAACCAGGTGAGTATTTTTGGGAGATTGATCAAAGGTTGAAACGGTTGAAGGGTAAGTTGAAATATGTCATGAATGGCATGCAACACAGACATCTCTTTGTGAATTCACTGTTACCACATTTGAAATACCCATTGAGACAACAAAAGTTTCAAACCTAGGAAGAGGCTCTGTAGGTAGCCTTACAACTGGAATAGAACTAGTATCAGAAGACATATACAACAATAGAGGAGCTGAAGGAGGATATGAAGAACCTCACATTTCAACTAAATCAGGATAAGGGAAAAGAGAAAATAAAAGTTGTTTGGTGCACCACATGCAAGACAAAAGGACACCATAAGAATGAATTCCCAACTTTCGTGTAGTATATGGAAATAGGAGTACCGAACCCTTTTCCAATAAGAGGACCATGGCATGATATCTGTAAGACACATGGGCATGATCCATATCATTTTCCAATGATGCATAAGTACCATACAATACCCAAGAGCTCATAATGCAATTTTTGCAAGTCAGTGGGCCATGATGAAAAATATTGTAGGATGATGGAGCTGATGAGGGAAAGAACATCAGACACCTATAGGGTGTAGGAAGAAATGATGACAGAGAAATTTTCACCTCAGTTTAACCAGGTACCACCTCAATACAACACTGCACAGCCACAATATAATAACGTGCAACCAAAATATAACCCCGCGTAGTATAATCATGTGCCTTAGTACAACACACCACGAGGATATCAAACTGGATATAGAGGTGGAAAACGAGGTACAGGAGTATTTAGAAGAGGAAGAGGTCCAATAGTGTGCCACAACTGCCATTAACCAGAAAATTATGCAAGGGAATGTCCACTTCCACTAACAACATGTATGTACTGTCACGCAACAGAACGTGATACAGAGGAATGCCCAACACTTTTGGGAAAAATTCAAGAAAAGAGGAACCAGAATAATAAAAATGTACAGTGCATATTTGAATAAGCTAGGGATGATGGAAGAAATATCAACATAGTCACACGAGGGGGTGCTAAGACATGAATGAATGTAGTGGGACAAGATCCATTACAACACCAATGGGTGAAGAAAAATACTGAAACACAGAAGCAGTTCGATGCATGGAATGAAAATGAGACATTCAAGGAGGTCAGACAAGAGTTCCTTAAAGAATACGTTGCATCTACATCAGCTACGCAACATACTCAAAATGTACCAATGTACGATATTCCTTCGTTAATGGACCACACCAATGAAGCACAACCTTTAAGGAAAGTAAGTACCATAAAGACTTTTCTGCAATCCTGTGTTAAACTATTGAATGATCCATCATCTGTTAAATTTTTGAAAAATATGTTAGAAAGATTTAACACAGAGGCAGATGGGAAGTTAGAGAAGAAAATAGTTGATCACCTCCATACAAGAAGGAGGGAAAGAAAATAATTTAGTCTGAATGGCAAGATTGGATATTATACTAGATTTAGGCTCTGGGGTGAATGTGTTACCCAAGAAGACATGGCAGTGTATGGGCGAGCCCACACTACGATATTCACCTATCCTTTTGAATTTAGAAAATCAACAAAGATTTGTACCAATTGGAAGGCTTAAGGGTGTGACAATATATATGGATGGAGTGCGCACTAAGGCATACTATGAAGTGATAGAAATAGTGGATGGAACAACACCTTATCCAACATTTCTTGGCTTGGATTGGAAATTTGATAACCAGGCCATAATAAAATTGAAAACAAGGAAAATGATATCTGAATCAGGAGAATACAGATTCATTGTGCCATTAGATCCATCAGAAGGAGAAAGGTTTGTAGAGCCCACTTTCTTAGATATGGAGGAAATAAAATAGCTGTGTAGAACCACCACGTGCGAAGAAGATTATGTTAACCCAACTGCAGATGGAGTACTCAGATGGAGGAGAATCACATCATGTGATTCTCACTCAGATACATGTTTGGATAATTGGCAGTAGAGATTACATTAAGTCTCCACAAGAAGGTGCACAAGAATAAATGGCGCAGTAAGATCGGTGGGTACCGAGATAAGAGAACCTCCTAGTTTTCATGGCATAAATGACTTAGAAGAATTCCTAATAAGATACAAATATGAAGTGTTAGACAATTAGAGGATATTATCCATGGACATTGAACTCATGGCAAAACTTGCAATATGGTGGGGTGCACACAAAGAAACAATTAAGAACTAGTACCAATGTAAGTGACTACTGTGCATTAGATTTGGTCCAGAGCAGGAGAGCAATAAGATGCAGAGATATGATGGACAAGAGACACAAAGAAAACATTTGGAGAAATTCAGAACACTATGGAAGATGACACCACCAGAGGAATGGCCTCATCACTTCATCCATACATTGGAAGGAATTCCAAAAAAATGGTATGTAGACCAAGAATATCATAGAGGCACTGTAGAATGTACAACATTACAGTAGAATTTTATAGTAACCTTCTCATTTGAACATGATAACCCCAACATTGATTCAACACTCAAACAAATCATATGGGTGATATTTATTGATGAACCAAAGGTTGAAATCATGATAGAATATCAAGAACAGAAAAGGCAGAATACCAAGGAATTATTTTCATGTTATCATGTGGAAGAAGAAGTACCAGGTGAAGATGACCCATGCAATATTCAGATTACAAAAATTGAAGGAGAAAGAGAGGTGGAAGGTCCATCTTTGGAATCATAATTATTTGCTGCACATATCAAAGTGAAGAAAGTTAACATTGAGACAAATGATAATCCTAAAATGGAAAGTATTGGAGACTATTGGGATGAACAAACAATGGAAAGAATAACAAAGTTACTGCGCGAATACAGTGACTTGTTCCCAACAAATTTTATAGAGATGAAAGGAATAGCAGGAGATCTAGGAGAGATGAAGATACCTCTCAAACTTGAGGCAAGACCTGTCAGATAGAGACCTTATAGACTGAACCCAGTGTATAAGAAAAAAGTGAAAGATGAGATTGACAAAATGTTGGATGCTGGTATCATAGAATTGATAGAGGAATCTGAATGGATAAGTCCTATGGTAGTTAAAGAAAATAAGCAAGGAGGGATAAGGATTTGTGTAGACCTGAGGAAACTGAATGATGCTTGCCTACATGATCCTTTTCCTACCCCTTTCATAGATGAGGTCCTAGAGAATTTGGGAGGCCAAGAAGCATACTCATTTATAGATGGATTCTTAGGTTACCATCAGATCAAGATAGCTCCAGAAGACAGGTACAAGACTGCTTTTTCTACAGAATGGGGATCCTACCAGTACACAATCATGCCATTTGGGATGAAGAATGCACAAACCATACTTTCAAGAGTAGTCATAGCTACCTTTAAATAATTCATACATAAGTTCTTAGAAGTATATATAGATGACTGGACTGTATATAGTCTATTAAAAGATCATGTGGAAGTATTAAGGCTAATGTTGGAAAGATGCAGGCAGTGTCAGATATCATTGAATATCAAGAAGTTCATTTTTGGGACACATTTTGGAATATTGTTGGGACATATAGTCTATAAACAAGGGTTACTGGTGGATCCTTCTAAGATTGAAATCATTGTTAATTTACCACCACCAAAATCAGTGCACCAGTTGAGCGAAACACTGGGACATATGGGATATTACAGGAAATTCATAAAAGGTTATACGCAGATTACCACGCCAATGGAAAAACTGTTGAATAAGGATACCATATTTTAGTGGAATGAAGACTGTCAACAAGGGCTGGACACCTTAAAAGAAAAAATGGTTAGAACACCTATTCTAGTATTCCTAGATTGGGAAAAGACTTTTCATGTGCATGTAGATTCATCAACCATAACACTTGGAGCAATTCTGGCACAACTAGGAGCAGGGGATTTGGACCACCCTATCGCATTTGCAAGAAAGAAACTTTCATAATCAGATAAAAACTACAACACCACAGAAAGGGAAGGCCTAGCTATGGTATATGCACTTTATAAGTTCAAACATTATTTACTAGGGAAACACTTTAAGATGTTCACAGATCATTCTGCTCTAAAATATTTAGTCAACAATCTAGTTTTTTGGGGGAGGATATTTAGATGGCTGTTGTTATTTCAAGAATTTGATTTTGAAGTGATAGTCAAACCAGGGAAGCTGAATGTAGGACCAGATCACCTATCAAGGGTCACTAATGGAGATGAATGTTAAGCCCTAATATTGGCTCATTACCCCTTAATTGGGGCATATTACATTAGTAATGTTATTTTATTTATGTAAGCTTTACTCCATTAGTTGTAATTATACCTCCTAGTCTCCTATATATACCAAGGATACATTTTCATTTGGAATCATCTTGTTCTTGAACATTTAAGTGGGGTAAAAGGAGGTTTCCCCATCGAAGAGGCTTATTATATGAAATTATCTCTTTTTCAAGGCCTTGATTACTTTTTTTGAGGTATTTCTATGCTATATTGATATTTGGTTCCTAACATATGGTATCAGAGCCAAGGTCTTGGGGTTTCACTGCTACATATGAGACACCTTGTAATTTTCGCTAAAAATTGTTTTATACAACATTTCATAAGGAACGACTTCAAGGATATTTAGTAGACAAATCAAGGCACGTTGGGTTAAAATTTCAGTTCCTGAGGCCTTATACTTTCGAAGATACAACTTGTACAAGATAGGGTTCTGGAATCATCTTGAAATGAGTCATTGCAGAATGTTTTCTATAATTTTTTTTTTGTAATGTTTCAGACCCTGAACTCCAGATGGTATTCAACAAAAGTAGTAAGGTATCTGTGGTAAACTTTTCATCTTCTGGGTCATCTTAAATTTGTAGATACACCCCATGTAAGATAGGGTAGTTGGCTAATCCTATTAACTAGTCTCAAGAAGGTGTTCCAAGTAAAACAATCATAAATTTTTCCTAGAGTATCCAAATTGTGTCGGATTGGTTTCATTGGATCATGGACTGTCTGTAGTATTTCAGGAACAAGTTTCAGAATTTTATATCAATTATTTTGTGCCGGGCACGCTATACAAGTGAGATCTCCTGGAAAGGCCAAAAATCGACAAGTTGTAGGGAATTTACCGTAAATTCCAGTTGGCACATCCAATTTTGATCAGACCTATGGAATTACAGAGAAGAAATATTAGAGAGCTACATAAAATAAATTTTCATACCCAGAAGGGACGAAACTTGGGATATACAATAGAAGAAAGATTGTCTAGCAGAACCACCTCAAAATCAAGGTTCAAAAGTGATACTTGGGCAACATGCCACCCAAAAAGGGAACTTCTACACCAAATAAGCCTCCAAACAATCCTACTTGGAATCTTGATGAATGTGAAGAAATGAGTAGGGACATAAATGATTTACAAAAGAATATAGTAACAAAAGATGAACTATAAGAGATGGAAGCTAAGTTGGAGGCAAAGATGGATGGTTTAAAAGAGGAGATCATGGAAGTGTTGAAAAATTTCGTAACAGAGAAGACACCTGAAAGTGAAAATGCATCCCATGAAATTCATGATGAGGACACAAGGAAGGTGAATCCAGAATGAAGAAACCCCAACTTTGGGTTGAAGACCAACCACGTTTCTAAGATCGATATGAGGAAGTTTGATGGCAAGGACCCAATCACATGGATACTTTAGATGGAACAATTCTTTGATCTACATAATGTGACACATACATAAAAGGTACGAATTGCTTCTTTATATTTAGAACCTAATCAATTTGTATGGTATCGATGGCTATGTTCTCACAAATCACTTGTGACTTGGACAATTTTCATGGAAGAAATGATAGCACACTATGAGGATACAAGGAGCAATACCTTCTTTAGCCAATTGATAAATATCAAGCAAAATGGTTCAGTTACCAAGCACATTGAGAACTTCCAAAGATCGAATATAAAGGTAACCGATATTCTAGATGAACACTTGATTGATGTATTCATAGGATCTTTAAAGGATAAAATTCAACATGAGGTTCGCCTTTGAGAACCCAAATCATTGGATAATGCA
>ML849980.1:0-23680 GCA_009831015.1 Picea engelmannii
ATTGTTTACTAATTAAAACAACTCTTGTACCACCCCACTTCCTTACACCCATATTTATATTTACAAATTAAAAGGGTGAAAGAAATTTCTTAACAAAAGAAGGAAATCGAAAGAACTTTTAAGTGTGGTAAGTACAAGTAAACTCGTTGGGGCTATCAATGCTTGTTGACAGCGAGGCCATACTTGTATGGTACTAAGGCACCTTCGTTGGGGCTATGGATGCTCGTGGGCAACGAAGCAATGTTGAGTAAGAGGAGATGAGGAGCACATGTGTGTAAATATTGATGGTAGCAAAGACTTTGGCTTTTGACTTGTTTCATGACTGGTTTAAATAAATTTTAGAATTAAACAAATACAATGAGTTATACAAAATCAATTATAGAGTTTTTAGTATTTTGAATCCCAAGCTTATTTTTCACAAGTATGCACTATATTAGATTCCTATAATTTTCAGAATTTGAAATGAAAGACTTATAATTCAAATTTTAGATGAATGTCTTCCTAAATTATTAACCAAGGGGATAACTAGTTCACCTAGTTAGTCGCCAATTGTTGTGGCATGCATAACAACCCCCCAATATAAAATAAATCCCACATAAAATAATGGGGAGCCTTCCTAATTTTCAATTATATATAGTTTTTAAATATTTAAATTTGATTATAGCTCAATTGTACATATTTTGATTTTATTTATTTTATAATTTTCATGGAAGTTCTTGATATGTTTCAACGATTTTCCTTCAAAAATTATTCTGTTCTGATTCAGTTGCATTTTATAGTTATTTTCACATAATACCATTGTTTTAAAGGAAAAATATTATGTGTAATTGGAACCCAATTTTTTTTTGGGGGGGGCTAATGGATCTGAATACTTGGAAAAGGTTATTGAGTTCGAGCGATCATGTGGCAGATGTGACATGTCACTCCACTTAGCAGTATTTTATTAGATTGTGTTAATGTGGAAGTTGAGTTGGATTAATGATGTGTCACGAGGTATTACTTATGGATTCAGGGACACGTGTTATTAACATAACTTCATAATATCTGAATGTCGGATTTGTTAGATAATGAGCTATCACATCTGGATTTGGGACTTAAGGAAGGATGGCGCGATAGTGGACACCCTGATGCCTAGATGTTGGATTCATTTAGCTTCGAGCTATCACATCTAGATCCACTACTTAACATAAAATGCTGCAATAGTGGAACCCCAAATAACTAGATGTCGGATTACATCAGTTTTAATTGAATCAGAATCCGAATTTTGATACATGGCAAGGCATGGGAGAAATAGTTGGATGCCGGATGACTTCAAATTCCATTACATCCGAAAGTGGGAAGAGATATTAATGCGTATCATTAGATATCCTGGATTCCTTGATCCCAGATGAGTTTCACTAGTGAATACATCTGTATCCGGGACTAAGGACTAAGTGAGTACGCCGTGCCACTAGTATATCCAAATATCCAGATCTCCTTTCGAATTGCCAAATCAATTGTTGAGTCCTCTGTCGGGTCATCCACTGACGTGTTATCATGCGTGGAATGGTGATCGGGATTTTCAAGGTCTAATTGGTAATAAGAGTTGGAACTAAAATTTGACTAAGTGTTATGTGAGCCACACTATGCACCTCAAGGCACAATATGCAACATAGTGGTAAAACTTTATAAACCATTTTTGTTAAGTTCACATAGTCAATGTGGTATATATTACCATGACCATAAAAAATTACTTGTCAACGGAGACCACCTTTTTCTCATGCGACCTCTCCAAAATAGATTAGATTTGTTATAACACACGTTGTAGGTTGGGCAAAGCCCGACCCAACCGAAAAATCATGTGCTACAACTAGGGAATTTTACACCCAATGTCACCTCGATGTAGGTCACACACTTGGGGGTGACTAAGGTCACTCCTGGGAGGTGATCCCGGAGACCCTCAAGGGAATGAGAAGGATGAAGGGAGGTGTAAGGAAAAGTCCCCCGGAAGGTCAAGTGATGGAAAAATAGATTGGTTGAAAATGGTAAGTAAACAGAGGTAAATGAATACTGAGTAAAGAGATAGTTGTCGGTGCACCTGTACTTACCTGAGACACAAGAAAAGACATTTTTCCAACCAAGTATAGTAACGGATCAGCAAGTTAAGCTTGTTGTCCCTAAAATACAACATCATACAAGTTAGTAAATCAGAAATAGATTACATCCAAATCACTAAGTAAAAGGTCTATGTTAGTTAGCAATGTCAGCAAATAAAACTAGTAACCAATGTGCACTGAAAATAACACTTCAAGACTTAATAAAAATGGCTATCATAAAAGTAAATTTCTGCAGCAGTATATCAGCCTTCTGGCTGTAGCATTCAATGAAGTACAACAACAAATCTAACCATCAAAAAGTGCCCAAAGCTAGCCCAATAGATGCACCTAGGTTAGTAGGTTAAACTAGCAAAGTTAGAGGGTTAATCTAGGGTTATTTTATGAGATATGAGTGGGTAGGGTTAAATTTTAAAGAAACCCTAATGGCTGTAGGTTATTTTTACTACAAAAATAAGAATTTGTGGGAGAAAGAGGATGCCCTAAGAGAGGAAGAATCTCCAGGGCATCGGATCATTATCCCAAAGAGACAACTTCAAAACTTGAAATTTGTACGTTTACCAAGGCAACAATTTATTTCTCCCATGCAATAAGTAAATGACTAGTTCCTTTAAGAAAGGGTTAATGGAGTCAAGAGAATATGAAGAAGATAGATAGGCTACTTCCTGTTGAAATACATCTTAGTTCAACATACACTTAGTCTACATTAGATTTCAGCCTCCTATAAAGACACAACAACCATACAAACGTTTTTTATGAACAAAAACACTCATAGACAAGTTCTGAAATAAAATAGCAGCGAAATTAATTTATGAACAGTAGACAGTAACCCACATTTGGCACAAAAATCTGTGGATAAACACTTGGAGAAATATTCAGAAAATTGGACGGTTTTGAGGACGAAAAAGTGTTTTATTCAGCTCTAGGAATTTATGAACTTTTACAACAAGAAATAGCATGAGCATTAAAATACAGTCAATGACTTCTTTTAGCCAAATTAT
Organism: Picea engelmannii; assembly: GCA_009831015.1. Taxonomy (NCBI): domain Eukaryota; kingdom Viridiplantae; phylum Streptophyta; class Pinopsida; order Pinales; family Pinaceae; genus Picea; species Picea engelmannii. The sequence goes on from ML849980.1 coordinate 3,095, forward strand.
GGACTATGCAAACAGTTCTAGACTGTAGCTAACAAAGACATCCATGGATGTATGGCCCAGGTCAACCAATAAATCTTTAGAAACAATCACCAATCTACATAGAAAATTATGCCACAAGAAACAGTACGAAACATAAGCAAAAACTCAGCAAATGTGCATTGGAAATCATGTCAACCTGCTATAAAATGATAGACTCAATTTATGTGCCCTCCCTTTGTTGTACAACTAGCTTACACAGTTGTACAACCTCCTTTATTGCTTTTGTACAGACTGTATTAAACGCTGCTATGCTCCTTGGGATGCATGTCAATCCCACTCCTTGGGATGCATGCCAAACCCTCCTTGTTGTAGCTCTTCCTCCAAGCCTACACTCCTCCTTCGGATGCGTGCACCTTCAACTTCCCTCAAGCTATCCTCAAAAGTGTGCCCTCCTTCTTCTAATGAGCTGTCTTTTATTAATTTTGAAATGTGACTCTCCTAACCCTTGATCTCCCTTGAGTGACTCTTCACTTTCCTTTGAGATCAATGGCCACGACTTAATCATTCATTGAGGTCAATTAAGTCATTAAAGTGACCCATAACATCATAAAGTCGATTTTACATTAAAAAATAAAAAGACCCAACTTTATAAAATCACTTTATAAAAACATATTATAAAGTCACTAGGAGAAAAATTTGTTTGGTCACTTCCGCGTGTTGCACTGCCAATGAAAAAGTACCTCCAAGCTAACAAATTTCAACACTTGGGGGTGTAAACCCTTTTACTTGCCAAGGCAAGCTTCTCATAGCTAGGGTTTTAACTAGGAGGGTGTATGCAATTATACTCATCTTAGTAAACCCTTATGAAGCAATATTCCCTTAGCAATAAAATGGTGGAAACACAAGTAGGAATCTATGCCCTTATACTCCCTATTTGGCTCAAGCAAATAGAACCTTTAACTTGTAAAAATGATAATACAATGAAATAAATGGCACCTTCAAGCATTAAAAGGCAATAAAAACTAGAATAACCACCCAAAAAACAATGAACAAATCCTTCCAAGGATAACACATCATCTCCATCAACCATGACCAAGACATAGCCATAAACAAAAGAACAAGAGAGAGAACTAGCCAAAGAGAGTGAAAATTTCAATCTAAGAGCCTTTCACAATGGAGAGTTATGTTATGAAAATGAGATCTTATGATCTCTATTTATACAAAATGTAGCTAACATAGTTTGTCCACATAATATTAGAGAAAACACAATATCAGGGGTCAATAACCCTAATCTTGCCCCTTTACAAAGATAATATTTAAAAAAATTCTTTAATTTCACTTTTGCACAAAGCTAACCCTAAAACAAAGGTGACGTCATCCCTTGAAGGAGGACGTTTTGGCAAATTGAGCAAGTCGTTGGAGCTGAGCTGCAAAGTAGGGCCTCCAAAGGCCATGTGGCAATCATTTGGAGCCTCTCCACCTCAAAATGACATGTGTCATGCTTTGATTCATCATCAACCACCACATGCCCCTCAAATGTGACATCAATCCTCTAGGGAGTGATGTTTTTCACCTTCTGGGCAAGTTGTTTGGCATACAAAAGGTGAGTTATGTATATCCAGCTGTCTCTTAGACCTTCAAAAGCATTTCTCTGTCGTCGTGCATGTGGGCATATGTCATCCATTCTGTGGGTTGATTGTCCTCATGGAAGCCCAAGCTAGGCTTGTTCTTCCAAAACTGGCCACCAACATGTACCTGCAAGACAAATGGATATGACCTCCAAGGATCTCAAGTCAAAGCATCATGATGAGTAAATCAAGTCAATAAAAGAGCCATTAAAGCATGTATACCAGGAATACATCATACAAACATGTGCTTACGAAACTAGAGGTTTTTCCAAGTTTGGTTGTGGGAGGCTTGGCATGGTACTCTTTTCAATTGATCAAAACCTCTAAGTCTAGGAACAACTCTATCTGAGTCATGTGAATGAAGTGGAATGGATGAGGAAAGTACTTAATGGGCATGGGCTTCAAGATATGCAAGGGTCCATAGTATCTCATTTTTGGGTGCCTTTGTGGAGGGTGTGTTGCACCTTCATCCATATTACATTTTTTCTAAGCCCATCAATTGCCTTTTACCTTTCTTTCTTTGTATTTTTATTTCAATATAGCATAGGGTGAGTTGGAGGCCACTACCCTGGTGTGGTGACCAAATATCGACATTGTCACCCAAAAGTACTTTCACGAAAGTGAGAAGGTTGGCTCGTGATGAGACCCCCTTTCCCTCAACCATGCAACTAAGAGCCATTACCCTGGTGTGGTGGCCAGAAATGGTAATTTCATACCGTTAGATACCTTTGGACATGATAGGTTGGCTCATGATGAGACCCTCTATCCTCAACTGATCCTTTAAGCATCTTTATTTATTGTTTCCGCGGGGTCCTTATTTTCTTCCAGAGAAGATTTTCATTGCTTTCTTGGGATTCGTTGGGTCAAGCATCTGGAAGGTTCTTTCGTCGGGATTTTATATTTTTCCAGTTAACTCCCCTCTGGGCCTTCAGCCCCTTCTTCCCATGAAATGAGGAATGGTCCCTTCTAGGTCTAGTCTACCCCAAAATCCCAAGAGATGATGTCATGAGGGGAAATAATTATGGAAAGTGGTAAGTATGGTCAGGAGTGGCACGATGACTCATCAAAGGAAGCTCCCAGAAACACCTGATTCTAAGGGTGACCATCTACTTGAGTGCCCCAAGGCAACCACCAACATTTAAACAAGGTAAAAGGCATAGTTTCCAAAGCAAATGTCTCATATTAAAAAATAACCTATGATACACAAGCTAGAATGCCTCAAATATTAAAATGATACCCACCATCATACCTGACTTGTACTGTACAGAGCAAGACCCAAGTGACCTGTGGTGGCAAGGTGGTGTGGACGATGACCAGGTGTTGGATCACTGTAGTGGCAATGTAGGTCTATAGTTGTGCAAAAGGGATATTGTTGGTCATCTGGCCTCTCGGCACTCCATATCTGTACCCTAAGGGCCTCAAGACGTAATCTCCTTAGTTATCCACAAAATGGGGATAACATCTAACTCCTACTCGGGGACATGTGCTCACCGTAGAGTGCATGAGAATCGCAACATCTCCTAGTAGACATGTTCCTTCAAGGAAGCATCAAACTATTAAGTGTAGGATGGCCTACTCATCCTTGTTCTTATATGGTCATAATCAAAACTGACTAAGCTAGAAAAAGAAAATTTTGATAAAATATCTAACTACGCATGCATATATGACGATGAAATCAACAATGCAAGTAGAGAAAAATGAAAATGCAATTAAACTAAGCTAATATGAGAAAATAAAATGCAAGATGAAAGATGACTTACCTACTTACCTAGGGTCATGGGACCCTGAAGATGAAGTATTGAAGGTGTTAGGTGAAATCATACAACTAGTGAAACCACCTGATCATCAGACGAAGACATTTCCCTGTGTTATTAATCATGTGAAACAACAAATATAAGTCCAACACATAATAATCATGAACATAAATAAACATATAATCAATCATGAAATAAAACTCATGGAGATGGGTGGGAGGGAGGAAATCCTGCTGAAAAAAGAAACCACAATCTCAATCATCCTGAAACTCTCATCTGCCAGCATAGACAAAAGCCTGATCTATCCATCTCTCGAGTGGTCTAGCATATGTAGATAATGGCTCATTTTCATCATCAACACAATAACTACTCCATAGAGACTGAGAATATGTGAGATAATTCAAGAAGACCCCATGCTTCACCCAAGGGGAAGAAATGAGGTACATGACGAGATAATGTCTAGAATAAGAAAAACGTTGGCTCTTCGTCTGTGAATTTTCGTGAGAAACTCCAAGATGAAAAAACTTATGCTTCCTAGAGTGAACCTCTTATTGCCCTGAGATGGATATGTCTTGGTACTCTTCCAAAATCAAGGGCGAAAATGTTTGAAAATCCTCATAGGAAAAATATGTATCCACAAAAGGATATGCATCACCCTAAAGATGTTGTGACAAGTCATTCTGAAATGTATCGAGCAAATTTGTGATCATGTCACCATCACTATCCCAAACATATGAGTCATATATGCACAGAGACCAATCCTTTGTTTGAGGGCTACCCTCAATGTCTTAATTGGGATCTCTGTCAAAGGTGAAAAGGCCCATGTCCCATCCACATTTTTGAATCTGTATGAAAGTGCCAATATGTTGATCATCTATATCTAAGGGCTCTTCTAGTGCTTCTTCACTTCCAGGATCATGGAACAGGTTGTCATCAAGATCCTCGAAAGGGTTATAACTCATTGTGTTCTCCTCTTGATGTATAGGAGGAATAATGACTTGTATGTCTTCATCTAGGTCATTAAGTGAAAGCACTTCATCTTCATTAAATGCCTCCTCAGAATCTTCAACGTGATAAGCTTCATCGAGATCTTCTTGGAAGATTTCTTCATAAGCATGTTCTTCAAGCACCTCTTCATCTGTGAGGGCTTGGTCTTCAATAAATTCATGCAATAACTCTTTTACTTGGTTCATAAGCTCTTCAATGGATTTATTGGCAACTCATTCCCTTTCCATCTGCAAAATTTCCTTCCATGAGAAATGGAGAGGTTTTGGTTGATTCCAAGGTGCCATCGTCCCATCGACTAAAAGAACACCTCAAAGGAGTTTATGGGGGAGAGAAAGGCTTATCAATGGGTGAAAGAGGAGAGCAGGGGAAAGGTAAGTAATGGAAAGGTGGGTTCGTGAAAGAGTAGAGTCACCAGACAGACTTTGAAGAAGGTTTGTCAAACAAAAATGGGTAGGTTCTTCGAGTAGAGTCGCCAGGCAAGCTCGAGGTGAAGGGTTTGGGAAAAAGACTTTCCAAAAGTGTCGTTTAGGGCACGAAGATGATTCAAAATCCTCCCCGACAATGGTGCCAAAATGTTATAGCACAAGTTGTAGATTGGGCAAAGCCCGACCCAACCACAGAATCATGTGCTAGAACTAGGGAATCCTACACCCAATGTCACCTCGATGTAGGTCTCGCACTTGGGGAGTCACTAAGGTCATTCCTAGGAGGCGTTCCTGGAGACCCTAGGGGGTATGAGAAGGATGAAGGGAGGTGTAAGGAGAAGTCCTCCGGAAGGTCAAGTGATAAAAGAATAGGTTTGTTGAAAATGGTAAGTAAAGAGAGGTAAATGGATACCAAGTAAAGAGATAGTTGTCGGTGCACCTGTACCTGCATGAGACAGAAGAAAAGACACTTTTCCAACCAAGTATAGTAATGGATCAGCAATTTAATCTTGTTGTCCCTAAAATACAACAGCATACAAGTTAGTAAATCAACAATAGATTGCATCCAAATCAACAAGTAAAAGGTCTATATTAGTTAGCAATGCCAACAACAAAACTAGTAACCAATGTGGACCAAAAATAACACTTCAAGTTTGAATAAAGATGGTTGTCATAAAAGTAAATTTCTACAGGAGTATATCATCCTTATGGATGTATAATTCAATGAAGTACAACAAAAAATCTTACCATCAAAAACTTCCCAAAGCTATCCCAATAGATTCACCTAGGTTAGTAGGTTAAACTAGCAAAGTTAGAGGGTTAGTCTAGGGTTAGTTTCTGAGATATTAGCGTTTAGGGTTACAATTTAAAGCAAACCTAATGGTTGTAGGTTAGTTTTACTATAGGAATAATAATTTGTGGGAGAAAGAGGATGCCCTAAGGGAGGAAGAATCCCGAGGGCATTAAGATCATTATCCAAAAGAGACAACTTCAAAACTTGAAATTTGTACGTTTACCAAGGCAACAATTTATTTCACCCATGCAATAAGTAAATGACTAGTGCCTTTGAGAAAGGGTCAATGGAGTCAAGAGAATATGAAGAAGATATATAGGGTACTTCCTTGGGGGTGTAAACCCTTTTACTCCCCGAGGCAAGCTTCTCTTAGCTAGGGCTTTAACTAGGAGGGTGTATGCAATTATACTCCTCTTAGTAAACCCTTGTGAAGAAATATTCCCTTAGAAATAAAATGGTGGAAACACAATTAGGGGTGTATGACCTTATAATCCCTACTTGGCTAAAGAAAATAGAACCTTTAACTTGTACAAATGATAATACAATGAAATAAATGGCACCTTCAAGCATTAAAAGGCATTAAAAGCTAGGCTAATCACCAAAAAACAAATGAAGAAAGCCTTCCAAGGCTAGCACACCATCTCCATCAACCATAACCAAGACATAGCCATAAACAAAACGAGACAAAACTAGCATTTGAGAGTGAAAATTTCAGTCCAAAAGCCTCTCACAATGGAGAGTTATATTATGAAAATGAGATCTTATGATCTCTATTTTTACAAAATGTAGCTAACATAGTTTGTCCACATAATATTAGGGAAAACACAAGATTAGGGGTCAACAACCCTAATCTTGCCCCTTTACAAAGATAATATTTAAAAATTCTCTTCAATTTCACTTTTGCACAAAGAAAACCCTAAAACAAAGGTGATGTCATCCCTTGAAGGAGGACGTTTTGGAAAATTGAGCAAGTCGTTGGAGCTGGGTTGCAAAGTAGGGTCTCCAAAGGCCATGTGGCAATCATCCAGAGCCTTTCCACCTCAAAATTCCAATTTTCATGCTATGATTCATCATCAACCACCATACGCCCCTCAAATGTGACGTCAAGCCCCTAGGGAGTGACATTTTTCCCCTTCTGGGAAAGTCGTTTGGCATACAAAGGGTGGGCTATGTCTATCCAGCTATCTCCTAGGCCTCTGAAAGCATCTCTCTGTCGTCTAGCATGTGGGCATGTGTCATCCATCCTATGGGATCCTTTCCCTCATGGAAGCCCAAGCTAGGCTTGTTCTTCCAAAACTGGCCACCAACATGTGCCTGCAAGACAAATGGATACACACTCTAAGGATCTCAAGTCAAAGCATCATGATGAGTAAATCAAGTCAATAAAAGAGTCATTAAAGCATGTATACCAGGACTACATCATACAAACATGTGCTTAAGAAACTATACGTTTTTCCAAGTTTGGTTGTGGGAGGGTTGGCATGGTACTCTTTTCAATGGATCAAAACCCCTAAGTCTAGGAACAACCCTATCTGAGTAATGTGAATTAAGTGGAATGGATGGGGAAGTACTCAATGGGCATGGGGTTCATGATATGCAAGGGTCCAAAGTATCTCATTTATGGGTGCCTTTGTGGAGGGTGTGTCGTACCTTCGTCCATAATGCATTTTTTCCAAGCCCATCAATTGCATTTTACCTTTCTTTCTTTGTATTTTTCTTTCAATATAGCATAGGGTGAGTTGGAGGCCACTGTCATGTCTTGGTGACCAAATATCGACAGTGTCACCCATAATTACTTTCACAAAAATGAGAAGGATGGCTCATGATGAGACCCCCTTTCCCTCAACCATGCAACTGAGAGCCATTACGCTAGTGTGGTGACCATAAATGGTAATGTCATACCGTTAGATACCCATGGACGTGATAGGGTGGCTCGTGATGAGACCGCCTATCCTTAACTTATCCTTTAAGCATCTTTACTTCTTCTTTTCACAGGGTCGTTATTTTCTTGCAGATAAGCTTTTTATTGCTCTCTCGGTATCCCCAAGGGGAAGCATCTGCAAGGTTCTTTCATTAGGATTTTATCTCTTGCCAAATAACTCCCCTATGGGCATTTGACCCCTTCTTCCCATGAAATGAGAAATAGTCTCTTCTAGGGTTAGTCTACCCCAAAATCCCAAGAGATGATGTCATGAGGGGAAATAACGATGAAAAGTGGTAAGTATGGTCGGGAGTGGCACGATGACTCATCAAAGGATGCTCCCAGAAGCACCCCATTATAAGGGTAACCATCTACTTGAGTGCCCTAAGCCAACTACCAACATTTAAACAAGGTAAAAGACAGTTTCCAAAGCAAATGTCTCATAATAAAAAATAACCTCTCATACACAAGCTAGAATTCCTCAAATATTAAAATGATACCCACCATCATAAGTGACTTGTACCACAAGGAGAAAGACCCAAGTGACATGTGGTGGCAAATTGGTGTGGACGATGACCATGTGTTGGATCACTATGGTGGAAATGTGGGTCTCTAGCTGTATAAAAGGGATACTTCTAGTCATGTGGCCTCTCAACACTCCATATCTGCAACCTGAGGGCCTCGAAATGTAATCTCCTTAGTTATCCACAAAATGGGGATAACATCTGGCTCCTACTTGGGGACATGTGCTTGTCATAGAGTGCATGAGAACCGCACCATCTCCTAGTAGACTTGTTCCTGCAAGGAATCATCAAACTATTAAGATTAAGATGGCCTACTCATCCTTGTTCTTATATGGTCATAATCAAAACTAACTAAGCTAGAAAAAGAAAATTTTGATAAAATTTCTAACTAAGCATGCATATATGATGATGAAATCAATAATGAAAGTAGAGAAAAATGAAAATGCAATGCAACTAAGCTAATATGAGCAAATAAAATGCAAGATGCAAGATGACTTACCTACTTACCTAGGGTCTTGGGACCGTGAAGATCAAGCCTTGATAGTGTTAGGTGAAATCCTACAACCAGTGCTACCACCTGATCATCAAACGAAGTCATTTACCCATGTGCTTAATCATGTGAAAGTACAAATATAAGTATAGCACATAGTAATAGTGAGAATAAATAAACATATAATCAATCATGAAATAAAACTCATGGAGATGGGTGGGAGGAAGGAAATCTTGCTGAAAAGAGAAACCACAATCTCGATTGTCCTGAAACTCTCGTCTTCAAGCATAGCGACAAGCCTGATCTATTCATCTCTGGAGTGGACTGGCATATGTAGATGATGGCTCATCTTCATCCTCGTCAACACAATCACTGCTCTCTGAAGACTGAGAAGATGCGAGATAACTCAAGAAGACCCCATGCTTCACCCAAGGGAAAGAAATGAGGTACAGGACTGGCTCAGGTCTAGAAGAAGAAAAACAATGCCTCTTCGTCTGTGAATCCTCATGAGAAACTCCAAGATGACAAAACTTTCGCTTCATAGATTGAACCTCTAGTAATTTCCCCAGGATGGCTATGTCTTGGTACTCTTCCAAAATCAAGGGCTGAAATGTCTGAAAATCCTCATAGAAAAAATATGTATCCCCAAAAGGATATGCATCACCCTGAAGATGTTGTGACAAGTCATTCTGAAATGGATTGAGCAAATATGTGATCATGTCACCATCACCATCCCAAACATCTGAGTCATATATGCACGAAGACCAATCCTTTGTTTGAGGACTACCCTCAATGTCGTAAGTGGCATCTCCGTCAAAGGTGAAAAGGCCCATGTCCCATCCACATTTTCCAATCTATATGAAAGTGTCAATATGTTGATCATTTGTATCTGAAGGCTCTTTTAGTGCTCCTCACTTCCAGGATCATGGAATAGGGTGTCATCAAGATCCTCGAAAGGGTTATAACTCATAGTGTTCTCCTCTTGGTGTGTAGGAGGAATAACGGCTTGGATGTCTTCATCTGGGTCATTAAGTGAAAGAACTTCATCTTCATTAAATGCCTCCTCAAAACTTCAACGTGATAAACTTCATGAGGATCTTCTTGGAAGCTTTCTTCATAAGCATGTTCTTCAAGCACCTCTTCGTCTGTGAGGGCTTGGTCTTAGACAGATTCATGCAATAACTTTTTTTCTTGTTTCATCATCTCTTCAACGACTTTATTAGCAACTCTTGCCCTTTCTATCTGCAAAATTTCCTTCCATGAGAAATGGAGAGGTTTTGGTTGATTCCAAGGTGCCATAGTCCCATCAAATAGAATAACAACTCAAAGGTGTTTCCGGGGGAGAGAAAGGCTCATCAATGGATGAAAGGGGAGAGCAGGGGAAAGGTAAGTAATGGAAAGGTGGGTTTGGGAAAGGGTGAAGTCGCTATACAAACTTTTAAGAAGGATTGCCAAAGGAAAATGTGTAGGTTCTTGGAGTGTAGTCGCCAAGCAAGCTGGGGGGTGAAGGCTTTGGGAAAGAGACTTGCCAAAAGTGTCATTCAGGGCACGAAGAGGATTCAAAATCCTCCCCGAAAACGATGCCAAAATGTTATAGCACACATTATTGGTTGGTAAAAGCCCGACCTGACCACAAAATCATGTGCTACAACTAGGGAATCCTACACCCAATGTCACCTTGATGTAGGTCCCACACTTGGGGGGTGACTAAGGTCACTCCTGGGAGGTGATCTCGGAGAACCTAGAGGGAATGAGAAGGATGAAGGGAGGTGTAAGGAGAATTCCCCCGGAAGGTCAAGTGATGGAAGAATAGAATGGTTGAAAATCGTAAGTAGAGAGAGGTAAATGGATACCGAATAAAGAGATAGTTGTCGATGCACCTGTACCTACCCGAGACACAAGAAAATACATTTTTCCAACCAAGTATAGTAATGGATCAACAAGTTAGTCTTTTTGTCCCTAAAATACAACATCATACAAGTTAGTAAATCAACAATAGATTACATCCAAATCAAGAAGTAAAAGGTGTATATTAGTTAGCAATGTGAGCAATAAAACTAGTAATCAATGTGGATTGAAAATAACACTTCAAGACTAAATAAATATGGTTGTCATAAAAGTAAATTTCTGCATCAATATATCAGCCTTATGGCTGTATCATTCAATGAAGTACAACAACAAATCTGACAATCAAAAAGTTCCCAAAGCTAGCCCAATAAATGCACCTAGGTTAGTAGGTTAAACTAGCAAAGTTAGAGGGTTAGTTTGTGAGATATTAGCGGTTAGGGTTAGAGTTTAAAGCATCCCTAATGGCTGTAGGTTAGTTTTAATACAACAATAATAAATTATGGGAGAAAGAGGACACCCTAATGGAGGAAGAATCCCCGGGGCATCAATATCATTATCCAAAAGAGACAAGTTCAAAACTTGCAATTTGTTCGTTTACCAAGGCAACAATTTATTTCTCACATGCAATAAGTAAATGACTAGTGCCTTTAAGAAAGGGTTAATGGAGTTAAAAGAATATGAAGAAGATAGATAGGCTACTTCCTTGGGGGTGTAAACCCTTTTACTCCCAAAGGCAAGCTTCTCTTACCTAGGGTTTTAACTAGGAAGGTGTATGTTATTATACTCCTCTTAGTAAACCCTTATGAAGCAATATTCCCTTAGCAATAAAATGATGGAAACACAAGTAAGGGTCTATTCCCTTATACTCCCTACCTGGCTAACACAAATAGAACCTTTAACTTGTACAAATGATAATACAATGAAATAAATGGCACCTTCAAGCATTAAAATGCAATAAAAGCTAGACTAACCACCAAAAAAACAACGAAGAAAGTCTTCCAAGGTTAGCGCACCATCTCCATCAACCATAACCAAGACATAGCCATAAAAAAAAGCACAATACAGAGAACCAACCAAAGAGAGTGAAAATTTCAATCCAATAGCCTCTCACAATGGAGAGTTATGTTATGAAGATGAGATCTTATGATCTCTATTTATACAAAATGTAGCTAACATAGTTTGTCCACATAATATTAGGGAAAACACAATATTAAGGGTCAACAATCCTAATCTTGTCCCTTTACAAAGATAATATTAAAAAATTCTCTATAATTTCACTTTTGCACAAAGAAAACCCTAAACAAAGGTGAAGTCATCCCTTGAAGGAGGACGTTTTGGCAAATTGAGCAAGTCGTTGGAGCTGGGCTGCAAAGTAGGGCCTCCAAAGGCCATGTGGCAATCATTTGTAGCCTCTCCACCTCAAAATGCCATGTGTCATGCTCTGATTCATCATCAACCACCATATGCCCCTCAAATGTGACATCAATCCTATAGGGAGTGACGTTTTTCCCCTTTTGGGCAAGTCGTTTGGCATACAAAGGGTGGGTTATGTCTATCCAGTTGTCTCCTAGGCCTCCGAAAGCATCTCTCTGTCGTCTGGCATGTGGGCCTATGTCATCCATCCTGTGAGATGCTTGCCCTCATGGAATCCCAAGCTAGGCTTGTTCTTCCAAAACTGGCCACCAACCTGTACCTGCAAGACAAATGGGTACACCCTCCAAGGATCTCAAGTCAAAGCATCATGATGAGTAAATCAAGTCAATAAAAGAGCCATTAAAGCATGTATACCAAGACTACATCATACAAACATGTGCTTAAGAAACTATATGTTTTGCCAAGTTTGGTTGTCAGAGGGTTGGCATGGTACTCTTTTCAATGGATCAAAACCCCTAAGTCTAGGAACAACCTTATTTGAGCCATGAGTGAAATGGAATGGATGGGGAAAGTACTCAATGGGCATGGGGTTCATGATATGCAAGGGTCCATAGTATCTCATTTTTGGGTGCGTTTGTGGAGGGTGTGTCGCACCTTCATCCATAATGCATTTTTTCCAAGCCCGTCAATTGCCTTTTACCTTTTTTTCTTTGTATTTTTCTTTCAATATATCATAGGGTGAGTTGGAGGCCACTGCCCTGGCGTGGTGACCAAATATCGACAGTGTCACCCTCAAGTACTTTCATGGAAATGAGAAGGTTGGCTCATGATGAGACCCCCTTTCCCTCAGCCATGCAACTGAGAGCCATTACCCTGGTCTGGTGGCCAGAAATGGTAATTTCATATCATTAGATACCCATGGACATGATAGGCTGGCTTGTGATGAGACCCCCTATCCTCAATTGATCCTTTAAGTGTCTTTATTTATTCTTTTCACGGAGTCCTTATTTTCTTCCAGAGAAGCTTTTCATTGCTTTCTCGGGATCCACTGGGCAAAGCATATGGAAGTTTCTTTCATTAGGATTTTATCTTTTTCCAGTTAACTCCCCTTGGGCCTTCAACCCCTTCTTCCCATGAAATGAGGAATGGTCCCTTCTAGGGTTAGTGTACCCCAAAATCCCAAGAGATGATGTCATGAGGAGAAATAAGGATGGAAAGTGGTAAGTATGGTTGAGAGTGGCACGATGAATCATCAAAGGAAGCTCCCAAAAACACCCCATCCTAAGGGTGACCATCTACTTGAGTGCCACAAGCCAACCACCAACATTTAAACAAGGTAAAAGGCATAGTTTCCAAAACAAATGTCTCATAATAAAAAATAACCTCTGATACACAAGCTAGAATGCCTCAAATATTAAAATGATACCCACCATCATACCTGACTTGTACCGCACGGAGCCAGACTCAAGTGACCTGTGGTGGCAAGCTGGTGTGGACGATGACCAATTGTTGGATCACTGTGGTGGCAATGCAGGTCTCTAGCTGTGAAAAAGGGATATTGTTGGTCATGTGGCCTTTCGACACTCCATATTTGCAACCTAAGGGCCTCGAGACGTAATCTCCTTAGTTATCCTCAAAATGGGGATAAAAAGACCAAGAAGGATAAGCGAATTGATTTCGATTTTAATTAGTAAATCATTGAAACAAATAGGTTTTCGTACATTGTTGGTTGGTTTATTTATTTCTTGAAGCAAATCTATAATGGGCACTAATTATGTTTATTTTATTATTTTTGCATATTTTTAGGATGAGGAAAATAAAAGTGGAGACCAGGAACGTGAACAAAAACATAGGGTATTAAGGGGATTACTCATGTTCGTGGACCAATTAAAGACAAGATGAATTTAATATTTTGGATCAAACACAACAAAAATTCTTTTAATAAAAATGAAGAATATTTACAACAATATTATGATCAAGAAAATAATTAAAGGATTTTCTCAATAATTTGTTTTGCTAAATTATTGAGACTATTGTAACAATAAATATTTGAGGAATTTGAACGGATAGGAAAAAAATAAATTAGTACAAAGACCAACTCTTTTCTGGAGAAAAGGGGTTGGAAAATTTGTAATCAACCTTGTATATTTTTATCAATTTGAATATAATTTGGAAGACCTTTGCAGTTGGAAATCGAGAACTGGAACTTGTGCATTTATGTCATGTTTTAGGAAAGGATTGAAGACTTGATGGCTGTAAAGCTTCGTATAATAACTATATACTTTTATCAGTGAAATAATTTAAGTTGAAGGCCGGGTTTTATTGGGAAATTGATGATGTGAATTAACATCCTACACAATGCATTTCTGTGAGTGTTTGATTTAAAGTTCGTGTTTAAAAAAAACTTGAAATTCCTTTCTCACTCTTTACAATTTCTTAATAAAGCAATCATACACAAAGTACATTATCCATTGTTTCGAATAACTATTTATTTGAAAGAATTAAGATATTGTATTTGAACTTATTAGTTAGTTGATTTAGTGAATTACTTCTTGGATACTGTAATTACCCTTCATTTTGTGTTTGAAAACATTCATAATTGGCTCCTAACTATCTAAGAAGGTATAATATTGTATATTAGTTGTCACTCCTGAAGACGCTTGTGACAACACCATTGGTCATGTCAAGGTCTCATCGCATTCAAGTGGTTTGGAAGGTTATCATGAGAAGACAAAGTTCGTGAATGGCCTCATTCCTACCTTGGTCTCACATGATCGTTATGAGGGTTTCGTGGCCTCTAAGTTCAAAGATCATAACAACGATGGAGGTGGGAAACGTCTTCTTGCCATGGAGTAGTCTTCGCTACATAATGATGGAGGAGCTCCCACGATCGACAATCAATTCCCACCCCCCCATGACGAGCTCATTAATGGAAGTTGATTCGAGTTCAATTCCAGTTATAAATGTGAGGATTTGGCTCAATGAGGGTAGCGACTCTTGCCTATTCTTCCTCGGGTATGTGGGTTTCTCTCCCAGTTGCCAATTTATTTATGTTATCTTTGTTAACAATTTATCTCTCCCTATTGCTTGTTTATATATGGCCCTGAGAGGTAGGACGCCTTCTCGTACAACGAAGGTTTCCATTGATGTGGTCGAGTTCTATGAAGACTATGTCCTAGATGCTAATAAAGCCATAATGACTGAGCTTGAAGAAGAAGTTTGTCAAATTAGAGAATTCCATGATGACGATGAGGTGGAGGTTTAGGTTGGAAGCTTCATTCCGGAATTGGGATGCACCTGAACTCGAAATTCGAAGTTTTTAGAACCCTTGAGCAGTACTGGCACACCAAAACTACTGTGGCCATGGGAATTCTCCTTAAGGAACAAGATTATTATCAGTTGAAGAGTAGGAAAGAAGCTTTGGAAGTCTAGAACGCTTATGTGTCTGAGGTAGTCACCTGGCTTGCAAACTGTCAAGGGGGTAACTTTGTCCCTCATGCCAGAAGCTATGTTGGGGAAAGTCTTCCAAGCTGTTGTTGGATGAGAGACTGTGGACCTCACCAACCCTCAGGTTCAACATGATAAATGACATCTTGTTCTATGTTCTTTCGTTTTGTTGTTATGCTATATAGGCTTTTAGAGACGACTTTAAGTGTATTCAAACATAAACTGGTTAAATATGTAAATTCTAGATTGGTTAAGACCTGGTTTCCCCTAAGGTGTAGGCATTATTTTATGTTTTTTGAGATATGGAGCCCTAGGGACTGTCACGGTCTCTGTGAGACTGAAACTGTTGAACCTCTCTTGTATTTTTATATGTAATTTATGTCCATATTAATATAGAAGCTTACTTATAAAAAAAATGTTGGTGTTAGGTCATATATTTTCCCTTTGGATTGACTTTCTGTCACATCCGAATAAATATTTGCATAGGCAACCAGGCCCACATACTAGTGGATATCACCATACCAAACGAGTATAGGCCTAATTGGTGTCTTAATCGAGTGATACTCCCTTGTTGCATGAGGAATTTTTCTGCCTGCCAACACTACCTTCATAAGGAATTGATATCTAAGCAAGACAATACCAAGTGCAAGAAATGAAAATCACTTGTGCAAAGACCCATAAATCACATAGTTATGATGGTTGGCTCAAAATCAAGTAATCCAATCAAGTTTCTTAGAGAAAATGTTGAGCATAAGCATTCCACTACCCAGGGTGACATTAATTATATAAAAGGTAGATCTCCTCCTCTAAATGATTTCATAAAAGGACCATATGATGGAAATGTTAAAAGTCCTACTGAATTTAGAGTTGCATGTAAAAGAGATGAAGAATGGAATACTACCATTTAGATGCAAAATTGGTAGAATGTGGCATTAAAATTTTTGTCTGTAAATACAAATGATATGGTTAGATATATAAAATATGCCTGGAGTAGCCATGACAAAACTCTAAATACTTTAGCAAACATTATCAAATAAGTTTATAGAATGAAACACTAACTAGACGAGATAGAAAATGTTATTGCTGGAAAGCCCCAAAAAAAAAAGAAATAGCTGTAGCCTCTAGTTTAGAAACTCCCTTGACTTGGAGACAAGTCACAAAATTATCAGAAAAAATTTGGAAGCAAAAGAAGATTAAACATCAAGATATCAAGACAAAGGAGAAGAAGAATGAGAATAAAGGTAAAGAGAAAGTTGTAACTATATTGTTAGCAACCATGAAATAGATGGAGATGGATTAGTTGATTTCATACCATGACTATCTTTAACATGAATGAAATAAATTCACAAACAAAATATGTTTGATAAAAAATAAGAAAATAAAGTCTTACCCCTTGAGAAAAATAGTGCCAATATGATTATTAGATTTCATGCCCAAGTAATAGTAGATGAAGAAATGACATCTCTACTGGAACCACTATCTTCTATAATTAGAACACAAATTTTGTAAAGTGGCTATTACACTGTGGATAATTGTTCATAAAGCAAATTCTAGAAATGATACATGGAATGTTAGGATGGGATAATGCACACATTCTCACCCTTTATAAGACCCTCAAGAAGTTTCTAAGTTGTTATCATTTGGTTTTATTGAGAATCTGAAAACCTAATGGGATGCTTTGTCTCCAAAAGTTATGTTAGGAATGCTAAATGAAGGCCTCATCACATGAGTAACAACTAGTTTGCAAGATTTTGTGGAAGCCATATAATATAAATAAGCTAACATGAGAAATGCATATTTGTCTCATAAAATATGTGACATTTCTCAAAGAGATCAATATTGTCATTTGATGCAAAACCTTTTATACTAGTCTGAAAGCATGAATGACATGGCAATGAAAAGTTACTATATTAATAACTATCATCATGCTACACTGGAAGCAACATATGTTGAAATTACTATTATTCTTGTCCCAATGACATCTCTTAGTTTAACTATGTTGTATCAAATCATTGGAAAGGTTATTACAAAGGCATGTAATAACATAAACATGGGAAAAACAATCGATGTATTACAAAAGATGGTTAATACAAATATTTGTGAATCCCATGTGGGAAAACAATATTTTGGTTAAGATTAAAAAAAGACCTAGAAAAACACACAAACAATATTGTGGTTGTCATAGTTGCTCTGACTTTGGTAAGCATGTTTACAAAAAGAAAAGGTTTGGATTTAATAAAAGAAAGATACATATTAGGTACAAGACAAAAGGAAAGAATTCTCAAAAGTCTATTTAGAAAAGGAAATCCCAATGTTTCAGCTGCAAAAGGTTTGATCATTATGCAAATGAATGTCCACAAAAAGGTCAAGCTTAAGGAAAATTAAAGGCATTAATTGTTGATGTCAATGTGATATTATTATATGAAAATAAAAATCTATTCTTCTGATTTTAACTAAGATCATGAAGATCCTTCCTTCTTTGTCTTTATGATTCATCATGAAATTTTTATCTATGTGATTTCTCATGAAGATCAGATTGAGCAACTTTGATTTTGCATGAATTTGGCAAACATATTCCTCGTTGGCAGATACACCATTTAGTTGCTCAATCCCATGATATTGTTTCTCTTCAACAACACTTGTCTTTTGTTCTCGCACTACAAAAACATAGTGAGTTCCAATAGTCACTGCAAAAGAAATCAGAGCCACAAAAGCAAGAAACACAAACCACTTACTCAAATGCTTTCTACTCTCCCTTCCAATCTTAAAAATCGTCCTTTACTTAATATACATAAGCATTCTCCACCATTGTTTCCTATTCCTAAATCAACTCCATACCCTTCTTCCTCATATAAAGTACAATCAAGTGCATATCATCGTCTTCCTCCTTGATATAAGAGTTATATCCAAAGTTATGTAAAGTACCCTCCTTACTCTTCATTGCTTCCTACTCCTTCAGCTTAGTTTAAGAGTACCGCCCAACATTCTTACAACAATACTTATATGATTAGAGATATACAAGCAAATGAATCAAATATGAAGAACTTGTAAGAATATACTAGAAAAGAGAAAGGCAACAATAAATCATTGTCGTATAGAGAGAAAAGCTAAGGCTACATAAATTGATGATATAGAAAGAAAAATTGATTGAAGAATTATAAAATTCTCATCAATTGTCTACTGGTAATTGAGATAATGAAGAAGATTAGAGGATTCAAAAAATGAAGAACATCTATTGAAGAAAAAAAAATGCATCAAAAAATACAGTAGAAGAGTTTGAGTCTTCTATTTGTAAGAAAGCCTTATCCCTTTTTGATGAAAAAGATCCGAAGCAAATGCCTTGACTTAGAAGATGTCATGAGAATGATTGACACAAGCATCTCATCTATTCAGACTACAAGACACATTTATGTCTCCTGCGAGTTTCAATGCAAAGGATTGACACCTTGTCAACTTGATGAATTAATAGACACATGAGCATCAATCTCTCTAGTTAAAAATAAATGTTTTCCCTTTGATGTCAGGGTTCCTTCTACTAGCACATTAAGGTTTGCTTCCAAAGAAAAGAAAGTATCTACATATAAGCTCTAGTATTCCACTTCCCATAAGATTTTAAGGAATAATTTATTTGATTAAATTTATTATTGGGAATGATTATCTCTCTCAACATTTTCCCTCGACTATGTTTGATAAGAGAATTGAAATAGAGATGAATGGTACTAAGATTTATGTTGCAACTAAGGATTTTCATGTTGAAAAAGTTACAGGGAATCTTGTCAACAAATGTGTACATGAGAAGCCATAAAAGGTGTTGAGAAGGATTACACATTTTATAACAGGGAAATAATTGGTTGTTGAAAAGCTTGAATAGATTAAAAATAATAATAATTAGAGATTGTTGTTTAGAGCAACCAGATTCATTTTGGAAGAGAGAAGCCTATGTAGTCAACCTACTATAATTTCCTAAGAGAAATCCCACTAAAGTTGATCACCATGGGATGACACTCGAAGAATTCATGGAATGCCAGGAAGAAATCAACAAGTTGTTTGCAAAAGATTTGATTGAACCATCTCTCACTCAAGTTGGACATGTGCAAGCTTCCATGTAAATAAGCATTTATTGCGGGTAAGAGGTAAGGAAATATAAATTATTGATCATACACCTCTTAACACATATTTGAAGGATATCAAACATCCCATGCCCAACAAAGATGATTTGCTCACAAGAATGAAGGGATGTAGTATACTTTCAAAGTTTGATCTAAAGTCTAGATTTTGGTAGATCCAAATCAAACCAAAAGATAGGTACAAAACAACATTCGTTGTCCCCGTGGGGCAATATTAATGGAAAGTTATGCCATTTGACTTGAAGAATGCACCCTCGGAGTTCTAGAAGCCCGTGGACGAAGTCTTCAAGTCATGTATAAAGTTTCTCATTATGTACTTAGATTATATCCTTATTTTTAGTAAAAATTGGGAATAACATGTACACCATTTAGAATAGTTTTATACCATTTCATATAAGCATAGATTAGTCTCAAACACAATTAGTCTTATTTGCATCAAAGTTTAAGCTAGGAGTTACAAAGATAGATTTTTTAGGCTTGCATATATCTTAGGAAAAATTGTGATGCAATCCTAGAAAAGATTGACAACTTCCCCAATGAACTTAGAGATAAAGTCTAGTTGCGAAGATTCTTAGGATGCATCAATTATGTTTCTCCATTTTATCTACAAATAGTTGCAGACATAAAACTTTTAATTCAAAGATTGAAGAAAAACGTTATGTCCTGGACACCGACTCATAACAGAGCTATAACAAAGATCAAAGAAAAGTACATGAATCTTCCTCCTCTCAAACTCCCAATTAATGGGAAGTATAACATTTATATTGATGCCAATCATGAGCTGTATCAATAGAATGAACACCACAATGACATGAAGAAATATGTTGATTTGCTTCTCGAACATTTACAGGACAAAAATTGAATTATCATTATACTCGTAAAGAAATTTTAGTTGCCATCAAGGGCATCAAAAGTTTCTTAATCTCTGTCATTTTAGAAGAATTCACTCTAAAATCCAATTTCAAGAATATGCAAGGATTTCTCACCTCCAAGAATACTCGACAAATAGGAAATGCAAGATTAGTAAGATGGAATAGGTGGCTTGGGAAGTTTTCTATTAATTTTGAGCATATAGATGGTAAAAATAACGCTTTAGCTAACTTCCTAACTAGAGAATTTCAAACTCCTATTAATTTTGTATAGATGGTGCATGCTATGACATAAGGATCAAGTGAGCTAGTTGAAAATTCTAACAATGTATGCTTAGCACATAGAATCAATCAATGTCTAGTTGAAACTCTCATCCTATAAAATTGGTCTTACAAGTA
>ML849980.1:29781-47477 GCA_009831015.1 Picea engelmannii
AATCTTGGAGAGCACTGTCTATTTGTTTATCATTTTGATGTCTGAATGCCATAAGTTGAATTGAGTTATCCCATTGATCCACCTTTACAAAATACAAAAACATTCATTTCTTAAGTTACCAAGCACCTTTGGTCTGCAACCACCAAGGGTTTCTTAGAGTGATAACACCACCAATATAAAATGGTATCTTGTATAGTAAAAATGGATGAATAGTGCCCCCTCCATTAACATTGAAAGTGGTTGGAACAATAACTCCACTCTTCTAAAGTAGGTGAATAGTCCAAATGAAGCCTTCAATGGAATCTCTAATAGTGCCTCAAGATCTCTTTAGATATCTATATAAGGGGATGTTTCTCTCACTTGATGTATCAATTGTTAGAGTATCAAGAGTAGGAGCATTAGAAAGTCTTAATTTGTGAAGAGTTTCCTATTTGGCCTAGCCTTGCTCTAATATTCGTCATTGCAGTTACTTTGCATATAATATAAGTGTGGTGTGTTTTGCCTTCGTTGTTATGCTACTTTCTTGATGTTTTATGTTTTGCTTTGGTGAATCTCATATCTATCATTTCATCTCATCTTACGTGTTATGCTGTGATGAAGTTGATATCTATCATTTCATTTTCATCGATCCTTTAGAAGTTTATAATCATCATCATCATCATCATCAAATTTTAAAGTCATGACTGAGCCAGACATCAAATTGGTGTATGAGACCCCCTCGTTTCTGGGACAAGGGACCCCCTCCACACAACGATTTGACTGCTAAAGTCTAAAGAGGTGTACATACCCATATACATATAGTAAACCTGTTGACGTAAACTAATGAGCCTCATCCAAGGGGATTTGAAATGGACACTTGCTAACCAGAGTTCGACTTGATTACATGCCTAACCTGGTGGGGACATCAAGTGAAACCCTAAACAAACTTCTAGTGAGAAATTCGACCCAAACTTCATTCAAACAAATAACAACACTCATCCACTTAAACTAACCCACCAAACTATAAATAAATAAATAAATAACATAAACCTTAATAAACCCTTACTATATATTAAAGACTTATAATAACCCTTAAGAATAACCCTCAATATAGTTCAATGCCCTAACTAAAATGGTTGAGTGTCGTTTGAGCTTTATACCTTTACCTTTCTCAATATAGTTCAATGCCCTAACTAAAATGGTTGAGTATGGTTTGAGCTTTATAGCTTTACCTTTGTTGTATGACTTATTACCCAAATAAATGCCATGGTTAATACTCATAAGCTTATATTCGATAAGCTTATCCCAATACCTTTGTTGTATGACTCACTACCCAAATAAATGCCTTGGTTAATACTGATAAGCTTAATTTCGATATCATCCACTTGAGAAATGTTCACTTAGAGCCCACTCATTTCACCGTATAAAAATAAACTATATACGCCCATCTCATCCATTTTATCGCGATCGACATAGCCAACGTCAAATCGACATAGCCAACGTCAATTTAAAGTCAAGCAGAAAAGGGAACCTGAATCAGTAGCAGACTGTCACTCCATGTAAGTCTTTAGAGGCGAACCAGGCCGGAAGGATTGCATTTGGGTGTTCGGAATGTCAATATGAGATCCACAATTTGAATCGTTTCAGCCTTCAGGTATCAATAAATGAACAATCTGCATGCACCGGGACGCGCGTAGGCCGAACCCAACTCCGATTTTGCACTGGAATATCATTTCCATTGAAAGTCCGTCATGATCACAGCCATTCCCATCATTTCAGGTCCACCTCCAAATTGTGTCCCCACAAATTCTCGGACCGATTCCTTAATAAAATGCGGCACAGCAGGAGTGCTTCTTCCTACCAATTCTTGTGATAATCTGAGATGGGCAATCTCCCTTAGAAAAATAAATAGATTTGGGACCCCTTTTTATTTGAAGGGAAGGAATACTCAGTTAGGCATTCGTTGTTTTCAGAAGCCATCGTCCGAGGAAACATCGCTAGGATATGATCAGCATAACGGTATTGTACAGTTGAATTCTAAAGATGGTGGAGACATTGAGACGAGCTATAGTGTTGGGCAGCCGAGCATCCCACCACTCCTTCGGTCCCCAAGGTTGAATGCTGCAGACCAAGCTTTCATTCTCCTCAGTTTGATCGCTTGCACGGTAAGGACCATTCTGTGTCCCCCCTTCCCCCCTTCTTTTTCTTTTTCCTTTTTGGCTAATTATGGTGCATCATTGGATTTTAATATATCTATACAAATAATAGAAATAACCCAGAGAGGCGCCTGCCAGGGACACACCTTATGTACAAGTTCTTTTTTATGGGTTTATACGCACATACCCTTTCAAGAAGATCCTTGCATGCCAGAAACCTTTGGCATAGAAACCCCATCTGATAGGCTTCTGTTCTACCAAAATTGCCCAGAACTTGCACCTAGCCTCATTCGCCTACCCAGCACAAACCATCTAGGTTGAGTCGGTGACAGACCAAAAGATAGCACAACAAAGTGGCCGCATTATCACAACAGCACGTTCTCAGGGGATTGGACCAGGTCTCTGAAGAAACCTCATTTGATTTACCACTTGATCTCAACCTGCTTGACATCAATGATCCTATATATGAGATACTGTGATTGTTTTTTAATTTTTTTGGGAAGTCTTCAAGAAACATACTCACCACTACAGAGCAGATTTTCTTTGGCCTAGATGCCATGTACAAGTAGCTGTTCTGTAAAATTGCCTAGGACATCCACCCGGCCTCATCCCTTTAAAACTAATGCCATATGAGTTTGGCAGACTGCAACAAGAATGGAACCGTGGTGGATGGTTCCTGGTGGACACAGTCTGTTGACCTCACAAGTGAACCAACACCTTGTTGGCACATTTGATTGTATTCACCTAATATTTGATGGTCAGGTTGCACATAGAGCTATTGACCCATAGGCATTGGCTGCTATTGGACACTCACAAAAAATGAGAATATCTCCATGGATTATGAACTTGTAACTAGCCCGGCTAAACTGCCAAAATCCCAAAGGCACCTTAAGCATGCAAGCTACATCATTTTAGCTGCATATGAGAGATGACGGACCTATTAGCTGCATTATGCATATGTAGAAATTCTGAGGTACTATCAGGCTGCCAAAACAGGTCTGTCCTTGACCTTTATTTTGGCTCTAAGTTCACAATCTCAAAACTGTCTCTTGCTGTCTTTTTAGGACAGCAAACTGTTTAATAACTTTCTGCTGATAATTTTGGTGGTTAAATGTCCTTTTGAGGTGCCCTTGTAAGTGTTTTCATACCTCAATGTTAGCTCATGCAATATACTCAAAACAGATAACACTCCTCATGATCTTTACAACTCTAACAAGCTGATCTTAACTCTAAGCATGCATGAAATGAACACAAGTATTTTTGGTCAACATGACCCTCGATAAACCCCCCCTGGGGAAACCAGTTTGGAATGAAAGTATATATAATGATGATCTAAAGCATGGGATACAACAAGTAATACAATACAAAGGAACCTGTATTCATAGCAAGCTCCTTTTGAGCCTTGCCAAAGGATCCAATGAGATATGCGCCCAAGCTTAGTGCGCCCTCTCCCTTTGTTGCTCTGTCCACTAAAGTGAAGCACCCTCCTTCCACTTTGACCCAATGAAGAAACCCCACCACAAAATCCTGCTCTTGTGTGTTGCCTCTCCACTGAAACAATCAGATCTGACTTCCTCCAAGTATAGATGCTCCCTGTTAGCTGTGCGCCCCCCTCCTACAGTGCACCCTCCTCCAAGCAAGTGTGATCACCACACATAATATGGGCCCTAAGCCTCCATGAGCTCTCCATGAATGAAGGCTCCCAAGCTCTCCTCTCCCAATGCTTCCATTCCCATCCTCTTGCCCTTCTCCAAACTCTCTTGGTGAAGATACAAGTGAATGAGCCTCCAAATGCCCTATGTGCCCTCTTTATAGAAATCACAAGGAAACCTAGAAGTGGATGGGATGAGATCATCCCATCCCATTTCTAATCAAAGGTTGAGATCTTCCAAAAAGAATCTCAACTCAAAACCCACTTTGGCTTAGTTTCCTTATTTCTCTTTATGTCCCTCAATTCACCCACAAAGTGAATTAATAGTCACTTTTGACTTAAGTGACATATTTCACTTTTGACTTAAATCTCCTAAGTCAAAGTGAAATTAGAATCATAAAGTAAAGTAATGAGGGTAATAGTCTCCCTCTTTGTGTTTAGAGACTGACAAACACAAAGGGACCACTTTCCAAGGTATCCAAATCTCAACAACATAGATGACATTTGGATCCTTCTTCTCTTGATGAGAAATTGCCAAAGCCTTGCACCTCCTTAATTTTTCTTGTGGTAGACCATTGCTAGACAAATTGTTCTAGATCATTCTATCATCCAAATCTTTGTTATCAAAAATGCAAAATGGGAAATGAAATGAGAAATGACACTGGAATTAGAAATTGGGGGCAAAGGGTTTTAGGTTATTTACTATTTAGGAAGGGTCCTCCCAATATTATGCTTCATATGCACATGAGAAATAATTTAGTGAATCCATTCAAAACTCAAAAAGTAATCTACCATATCCAACGTATCACTGTTGTAAATGAAATTATATTTTCACACGATAATGCTCATGTGTTTTATCTTGTTTTCTGAAATCACATTCACATGATGGTGTTCATGTGTTTTATCTTGTTTTCTTTTTTTTAAAGTTTTACAGCCATTGTTTTAAAATACAACCATGGACAGAGAAATGCCTAAGAAAAGATGTCATGTTTTTGTTTCTTGAAAGTTTCTTGGAGAAATGGTACCCTGCGATACCATTTTTGGTAAGTTGTAACATAGATGCAAATAGTCCATACTTTAGTTTGTTCTTAATAAAATTTAAATTTTACAACTTTCTAGAGGTATATAATCACTATTGCTCGGGCTTCACCTTGGGCAAAAAATGGTACCCTGCCCTACCATTTTTGGTAACATATGCAAATAGCCCATACTTTAGTGTGTTCTTAATAACATTTTGTTAAATTTAAAGCAGTTGCAAGAGCCATTCTCCGGGAGGATGGCAAAGACACTAGCTGAGATCTAGGGCCCCCAGTGCACTCCTGGGGATTTGGTCTGGGACCAAACAGTCAGTGCCATGACAAAAGACCCTTGTTAGGGCCCCCAGTATATGACTGGGATTCTTGGTCCGGAACCAAGCAGTTAAAGCCCCTAGATATGTCTAGGGCCCCTGGAAGTGTCCAGGGTACCCATGCCTAGGGCATGGGTTGATCCTTGGTCTTGTACTTTGGTGGATAAGACTCCTGAGAGGGCCCCCAGTAGATGACTGGGGTTCTTGGTCTGAGACCAAGTAGTTAAAGCCCCTAGATATGTCTAGGGCCCCTGGAAGTGTCCAAGGTACCCATGCCTGGGGCATGGGTTGATCCTTGGTCTTGTACCTTGGTGGATAAGATCCCTGAGAGGGCCCCCAGTAGATGACTGGGGTTCTTGGTCTGGGACCAAGCAGTTAAAGCCCCTAGATATGTCTAGGGCCCCTGGAAGTGTCCAGGGTACCCATGCCTGAGACATGGGTTGATCCGTGGTCTTAGACCTTGGTGGATAAGACTCCAGAGATGTTCTGGGGCCACCTTGTTCTTGATCAGGTGTTTGTTGGTATGTGTCCTCCTTGAAGGTAGGCATGACCACATGAGGGATGTATCCCATATGCAGTGATGATAAAATCAAATAGGGTCACTTTGAGAATGAATGGACAAGTATTGCCACCTAGTCAGCCAGTCACCCTTGCCCAAACCCTCTTCACCCTTGCTTGTGTTTATTTGGGGTTTTGTATTAAAGGGTCAATGTGAAAGTATTAATTTATAACATGTTTAATTAATATTTATATTAATTAAATATGTTAATTTTTTAATATCACTTTAATTATTATCTTTTCAATTACCCCTAGTCTAACCCCTAGCCTAGTATAAAAAGAGATCTGCCCCTCCTCTTTCAAACACTCTTTTTATCTGGCAGATTGGTCTGAGTTTCTCTATGTGTGGTGCGGCTTCCTTTGATGGCTGTTGCTGCGGCCTCCCTTGTGACAGCTTGCTGCGGCCCTCCTCTGCAAACTTTGGCTGAGGTTCCTGTGGTGATTCGGCTCTACTATCCTTCCATTTTCAGCCTAGGTTTTGGCAGTTTGATCTGAGATTATCTACAGTTTGCTGCGGCCTCCCTTGATGAAGTTTGCTGTGGCCTCCCTTGTGGCAGTTGACTGTGGCCTTCCTTGATGAAGCTTGCTGCGGCCTCCCTTGATGTATTTTTGCTGTGGTGGTGGCTCAGCCTTGATTCATGTCTGCTGTGGTAGTTCGGCCCTTGAGGCTCTATTTGTGGTGGCTTGGCCCTGTTGCTTTTGCTGTTGCAGATCGGCCCCTTTTCCTCTGCTTGGATCGTGGCCTCTCCTTAGCAGATCAGGCCTCCCTTGAGTGGGCAGTGGCCCCTCTTTGTCAGATCGAGCCTCCTTGAGTAGGCCGTGGCTTCTCCTCTTAGATCTGATCATCTTTGCTTTGAATGTGGCCTCTCCTTCACAGATCTGGTCTTTATCCTAACCAGCCGTGCCCTATGACTGTATACTTATCACAGCCGTACCCCTTTGGCACATGTGTTCTATCTGCTGGAAAGTCATGTGGGTCCTAGGGTTTGATCACATAATTTTCTGTATGGTGTTTTGTCCTACTGGTGGCAAGAAAGTCCTTTCATCTTTTGGCAAGGGATCTAACATATATGGTAGATCAATGACCCTAGATTTTGCTGAGCATAAGCACTAATGGAATCTCATCTCTAATGTGTGTTTGCATCTCCTTCATGGTAAGTCTTCAAGGTAAGTGACTTACTAATTTGTTCTTTAGTCAAACTCTTTATTTAACTTGAAGTTTAAATCTGATGTGATGTATATCGGATCCATAGTGTATCAGTTTGTGCTTTGACGTATATCAGATCTATATCAGCATCTAGTTTAGATCTAGATACTGATCTATTTGTTTCTTCAATTTAGATCAGAAAGTATGTTGGATTTACACTCTCGGAAATTTATTGTTTCTCTGCTGAGTGTCAAGTAGGGTTGTTGTGTTTACTGTTCTGAAAAATGAGATTTTGCTGTAATTCTAACTGAAAAATTAAAAAGACGTTTCTGCTCTGCTTTATTTCTCTACTTCTAACACATTTAAATCTTTACAACTTTCTTGAGGTGCATAGTCCCTAYTGCTCGGGCTTCACCTTGGGCAAAAAATTGGGACYATTTGACTCTCTTTGGCTACAAGAAATACAACCTTGTCTTTCGCACTTGTACTAATTAAGTGAATTCATTATGTGATACAAATGATTTTCAACAGTCATTCAAACCTTTGGGATATTGGACCATAAAAATGGTGAAATCAGTGTATCTTCAGTATTAGGGTATCTTTCAATGCTAGTTCCCACATTGTATGAAGTTGGCTTGGTACTTTTATTATATAATTGTTTCCCTAATTGATGAATTTTTTTTAAAGAATTTTATTTTTCATTTCAAAAGTAGAATGTACAATTGGGCAAGTCTAACAGTTAATAGAAGATTTTTTTTGTTAGTGTGCTCTTATCACAGTGCAACCATCAATTGGGCCTTTTCCCTATAAATCCAGGTGTACATTCAATTTGGAAACCTTAAAGCAACCGTAGGTAGGGGTTTTTTATGTCCCCAAATTTGCCTAGGACCCACACATGGCCCCAACCGCTATATGAACACGAACACAAGCACAAGCACACAGACAAACATAAGCAACCCTCTCTCTTCGAGGGGCATAGAGTAAATTTTTCAACCTAGGTGACTGCTGTCCTAATGTTCTCTGATTAAATAAATCAAAACAGAATTTATTTAACAGTAGAAAATTAAATTTCTGAACATGGCATCAATCACACAACAGCTGAAAAAATGAACACGGGAGAAATAAAACACATACATAGGGATTTGTCCTTCAAATCAGCTTTTTATTCCTTTGATCAAAGCTTACAAAGTGACATCTGTAGCCTCTTTGAACCAGCAGCTGTATGGTGAATAAAATCTCCTCAAACAGCAGTATATGGTCAGATCTGAGGGTGTACAGCCTGTGAATGAAGAAAGGACTGCTACAGTAGTGGTATGGACTGTACTGCTTTCTGTACTTGCTGGTCTTTTTAACAATCTGCTCCTCTTCTTCTCCTTGAATGAACTCTGCCCTCTTCCAGCTCTTTTGCTGTCTTCTCATGTATGTAATCTGCCTCTCCTATCTTGTCATATTTATGATTTAAGACAAGATAACTGATCTCCTCATTCTTAGCAACTAATCTCCTCAATCCTAGCTGCCACCTATCTCAATCATGAGATGTACGCCTAAGATTATATCTTAATCTAAGTCACTAATGTTCTAGAACTTTTAGGACATTTCATTTAGATTCTTAACACTAGTTGACTTCAAAACATAATTTTTATTTTTTTCAAGTGAAATTACAAGATAGAATTAATGATCCCCTTTCCAAGATGGTCACGAAAGAAATGTCTTGAACTAATTTCTACATGTTCACATTGAAGCCTGTGCAAGAAGTTCTTGCTCGAGTTACATTTCTCAACACTCCCTCTTAGTGAGGAAGGAATTTTGTACCAATCCAAGTCTGTCTTTGAATGCCTCAAACTTCCCTTTTACTAAGAGCTTTTTCAGAATATTAGCGACCTACTGATCTGTGGGAATATATTGGAGCTTCACTGCTCCCTTCTAAATCCTATCTCACATGAAGTGATGTTTGATCTCTATGTGCTTGGAATTGTCATGAAACACTGGATTCTCAAAGATTTAGTTACAACTCTGATTATCACAATAAATGATTGTGGGGTCCAACTATTGATCAAACAATCTTGCAAGTAACTTGCGAAGCTAGATGGCCTCACAACTAGCAGTACTAGTGGCCATGTATTCTTCCTTTGCTGAGCTAAGTGCCATGGAAGTCTGCGTCTTGTTGAACCAGGATATCATCGCTGATTCTAAGCTAAAGAAACACCTTGAGGTGCTCTTCTTGTCTGTTGCACTGCTTTCCCAATCTGAGTCTGAATACCCCTGCAACTTCACTTCACCATCTCCAAGATATCTTAGACCATACTCCATTGTGCCCCTCAAATATTTGAGCACATGTTGTGTTGCTAACCAACCTAGCCTGCTACCCAATGCTCCTGCCTTGGCTTCACCATGAATTGACTCAAGGCATTCACTGCAAAACATATATCTGGTCTAGCGTTGGCTAAATACATCAAGGAACCTATCAACTGCCTCTACAACATGGGATCCACCAACTCTGAATTTGAAGCTGTCACCTTCTTTAGATTAGTGATCATGGGTGTGGCCATAGGTTTGCAATCTTCCATCCAAAACCTCTTCAGGATCTCAATTGCATACTTTCCCCGCCCAAGGAAAATCTCCCGTGGTTTCTGTCAATCCTCCAAACCTAAGAAGTAATGCATCATGCGGATGTCCTTCATCTCAAACTCAACTGCCATGTTTGCTTTGCACACTGCAATGAGCTTCTTTGCACCTGTAAGAAACAAGTCATCTACATACAACACCAAAATGAGCAGATAAATTCCAACAAATATGTAATACAAGTTAGGATTTGCTTCGCTTTTGGTGAAGCCCATACTTTGCAGATATCCATCTATCTTGGAATACCATGCTCTTGGTGCCTTCCTGAGTCCATACAAGGCTTTCTTAAGCCTGCAAACATGGGACTCCTTCCCATTTACCTCAAAGCCCTAATGCTGCTATATGTACACTTCTTCCTCAATGATCCCATTAAGGAAAGATGTCATCACATCCATCTGACGTATCCTCCATCCCATAAATGAAATTATGAACATAACTTCTCTAATGGAAGTGTACTTGGCAATTGGAGCAAATGTCTCCTCATAGTCCACTCCCTTTTTCTGGGAGAACCCTTTTACCATGAAGCTTGCTTTGAACTTCTCGATGCTGCCATCTACTGCATGCTTGATCTTATAAAGCCACTTGGAACTCACTACTGATTTCCCCTATGGTCTTGGCACTATGATCCAAACATCATTCTTCACGATGGAGGTGTACTCCACCATGGCATCCCACCATACCTACTGGTCTGCTGCCTCCTGAAAGCTGGAAGGTTCGGAATCTATGATGCTGCTCATCAATGCCATGTAGTATAGAAACTTCTTCAGAGGTCTGCTTTTTCTAAATGTGCTCCTAGGAGCCTCAACATACTACTGAGCTTTCCTTAATGTTTGAGTAAACCATCAAGGTCTCTTGACAGAAGTGGGAGGGGCTATTGTCTCCTCCTCTTCACCTGAAAGCTGTTGGACTGCTCTAGAAGTCATTGATGACCCTGGCTCAACCTTTGGAGCTTCCTGCTCCTCATTTTATGTCACTGGAATAGGCTCATGGGATTTCTTGGATGCAAAGTCTTCCTCAAACTTTACATCCTTGCTCACTACCATCTTCCTCTGCTTTGGAATATAGACCTTTTAAGCCTTTGAAGTCTCACTGTGACCTACATATAAACCCTTCTTGTTGGAGGGTTCCAACTTAGTCCTCTTTTCCATCGGTACATGGATATAAACTGGACAACCAAAGATGAAAAAATGACTAAGATCTAGCTTTACCCTAGTGATTGCCTCCTTTGGGGTCTTGTCCTCCAAGATCTTGTTAGGACAATGGCTCTGGATGTAGATTGTTGTGCGGAAGCCTCTACCCCAAGAAACATTGGCAAGTCTTGGTCATGAATCATGGCCTTAACAACCCCTATGATGGATCAATTCTTGCACTCTGCAACTCCATTTTGCTGTGGGTTGTATGAAACAATCAAATCCCTCTTGATTCTCGCTTTCTTGTAGAAACCCTCAAACTCCTTGGAGGTATACTCACCCCTATTGTCTGATCTCAAGACTTTGATCTTCTTCCTTTTTTGGTTTTCAACTAGAGCTTTGAACTCCTAAAACTTGCTAAAGACCTTATCCTTAATCTTTAGGAAGTAGATCTAAGTTTTGCGTGAAAAGTTATCAATGAAGGAAACATAGTACATGCTTTCTGAAATTGATGCTACTGGGATTGGTCCACAAACATCCAAATGCACTAGGTCTAAAATCTCCTTAGACCTATGCTCATAGCTTGGGAAAGCAGCCTTGGTATGCTTGCCAAGCGTACACCCTCCAAAATTGATGCTACTGGGATTGGTCCACAAACATCCAAATGCACTAGGTCTAAAATCTCCTTAGACCTATGCTCCTAGCTTGGGAAAGTAGCCTTGGCATGCTTGCTAAGCCCACACCCTCTACATACTCCTTGTTGCTCAATATTGAACTTTGGAAGACATGTGACTATCTCCCTCAGAATAGGCAATGCTCTATGATGCAGGTGCTCCATCCTCTTGTGCCACAACTTGCACAAGCTGTCATTGCTATGAACTGGGGCTCGAACATGTTCACCCTGGAACCTGTAAATATTATATTTTTAAGCCCCTATGTTGTATCTGGGCTAGATTTCTTCTGCTTGATGAGGACTTGCTAATTCTTGAACTCAACTACATAGCTCTTATCCTCCATGATCGAAACTGAAAGCAAGTTCTTTCTGAGACTTGGAACAAACAAGACATTGTCAAAATCTAAAGAGTTTCCTGACTTGAGTTGGAAGGGAATAGCACCAACTCCTGCTACTGGGTACTTGGCATCATTTAACATCACCAAGCTCAACCTTTACTCTCGAGTCTTGCTTCGTTAGACTATACGATAACTATCGGGCTGATCTCATATGATGCGATGCCCCACTGTCCACATACCATGCATTCCTAGGAACCATGTTTGTAGAAAGGAAAGATACCATTGAGAAATCCTTCTCGAACTTGGTAGCAAACTTGTTCATTTAAGCTTCTGCAGAGGTTGCTACCTGCTTTTGCTGCTACTTCTCTTTACCCTTCTTCTTATTTGGACAATATGATGCATAATGAC
The DNA here is from genome assembly GCA_009831015.1 of Picea engelmannii. Classification (NCBI taxonomy): domain Eukaryota; kingdom Viridiplantae; phylum Streptophyta; class Pinopsida; order Pinales; family Pinaceae; genus Picea; species Picea engelmannii. Next base: position 41,792 of record ML849980.1, read on the forward strand.
TGTGTCTATGACAAATGTGTTAATTTTCTTAACCCAACACCCGACACTTAGCTCAAAATAAAAACACTTTATTTAATAATTGCACGACTGAGTTACTTAATGAAATATAGTGGAAGCAAATGAAATGGAAACCAAACACATTGCACACAAGATATTTGGGTAAACACCCCTGGAAAAATCTCGAAGGGAAAACCGACACTTTGTTGATTTTCTTAGATAAAATCTTGGGCTTCCGTCTTGGGGTAATGGCCCATCTGAGGAAAATACAATGCAACAAATAGCCTAGCCTATCACTTAAAGATCTGTCCTTAGATCTTGTTGGCTGCTACCTACCTTGCTGCCCCCTTGCTCCTTTCCTCGGCTCCTGCCCCTACACACTTGGATGGAAGTCCTTCTCTAGCTACTCAATGAGATCTCACTCACTCATTTTGTGTGTGACACAAGCACATGGACAAAGAGTCCTCCTTTGCTCCAATGTACTTTCTGTGTGTCTCATCCTCTCACTTAGGTTGCCTTTTATAATGTTGAATTAACCCTAAATCCAAAACCCTAGATCTCCTAAAGTGATCAAGCGCTGAGATTAGATCTCCCCTTCATTTTAAATCTGACAACTAGGATTTAATTAACTTCCTTAAGTTACTGATGCCACAAACTTAGAAACTTAACTTAATTAAACTCACATTAATTCTAAAAGTACATTCACTTTAATTATTAATTCTAAGTGAATTTCCTAAGGTTCTGAGAGGTAATAGTGACGACTTCGACATGCTAGACACCAACCCTATGCGGAAGTACATGTCTGATGCTAAATACATCAACACTCCCTCTTAGCGAGGAAGGTACTTCTACTACCCAGAGGTGGCTTTGTCTTCGCTACCATATCCGCTACCATGGCTGCTCTCCAATCCACTTGATCGATTGCTCCCTCTGAAACAAAATCTATCCTTGCCATCTCGCTCGGACCCTTCTTTGAAGACTTGGCTTTGAACATGCTCCTAGAAGCCTACTGCTCGTGAGCATCCTACATGGCCATCTCATACCAACTCCTTGTTGAGAGACTTGGAAGGCCTTCTCACCTGAACCTGAAGGCTAACTCCCTCCAAGCTGCTCAATCTTCGAAGCTAGTTGCTCCTTGTTTTCTGCCACTCTGCTGCTTGCCATTTCTAGCAAGCCACTTGTTAGCGATATTTCTTGTAAAGGGGCTAGAATGTAAAAGAATGGGTTAAAAACCCACTTGTCCTAAGTTTGGGATGGTAATGCGCCCGTGGTAAGTAACAAGCAAGTCCGAGCGACAGCGATTCACGCGCCCGGATCAACGACGCATATTGAATTCCGGACCCCCCTTGCCTTTCTACCTTTAAGCGGGGGGGGGGTCCGGAATCGGGGGCGCACCTCTCCAACGGTCCAGATCAGCGTGCCCGGATCAACGGCGATGAAGACCATTCCGGACCCCCCCTGCCTTTCTACCTTTAAGCGGAGGGGGGGGGTCCGGAATCGTAGACGCAGCTTTCCGGCGGCCCAGATCAGCGCGCCCGGATCAACGACTCTTGGTCAGTCTCGCCCTTTTCAGTTGCCTTATGTTTAGCCAGCGTGGGCCCTCCTCCCATCATGTCATCTTCCTTTCCACCTTTCCCCTGCTGCCGTGTGTCATCCATTCGCCTCCCCTCTTTGGTCCGCGTGGTCCTCCCTCCTTCTCATCATCCACTCGTTGCTTGCCATGTGTCCCGCTCCTTCCCACGTCAGCCTCTCGCCAAAGAGCGAGTCCATTATCTCTTGTCTTTCCCCCTTCCGCCTGTTGTCCTCCGCCATGTGCCCTCCTCTGTCGCCCTTCTCACATCTCGCCACCTCCTTCACGCCCTCATAGTCCGGCGCCATCATTCCTGTCATGCGCCCCCATCCTTCGCGCTGGTCTCCACGCCCATTCGTCAAGTCATTCAGTTATTCCAGGTGGCCGCGCGAGGAGTCTTCCATATCTCAAAGCGCTGAGTTGGCCAGATCGTCCTCAATCCCCAGAAAGCAGTTATTGAAGCGGTTGGTGGTGGTTAGACATCGTCTCCGCCATAATGGGAGAGTCCGGCAATGAATTAAAGGCACGTCGATTCGCCGCTGGAACTGTCAAGAGTTGGATTGCGTCTGACATAAGTTGCACGATCTTTCAGATGTTGACTGTCAGAAGCCATGCAGACGCAAAGCTTTCAATGATGTATCTTGGTTCCGCCGCTGTTGTTGTTCTGAGTATATGTAGGCGTTTTCGCCATTTTTGTATCTATCGATGGTAGAGCTAAGCTCCCGACTGTAAAGTTTTCATGACCATTCTGGTTTCCTGGTTATGTAGCTGTGTTTGAGATTTCTTGTTTTATGACAAACAGTTTCCCTTTTCCATCTCGGTTTTCGTCTTATGCTGGAGAGTTCATGATCGAATGATTCGTATGAATTAACACAGTTATGTTATGGTAAATGATTTATTGTTGCATTGTTGTTTCTCTGGTTTCCCGCGTTTGAAAGTAAGAAGATCTTGTTTTCAGATGCCTGCTCTCATCGTCTGTTAGAAGCTTGATGCTTATAGCAGACCTTTGCACCTTTCTTATGAAATCTCCCCCCTACTCACCCTTATTACAACTCACTGTTTGAAGTTTATCAAGGCCTCACTCATTCATGCATGCCTGGCCCAGCTTCTGAGTTGAGACGATACTGTTCTGAGTTTGCTTCCATTTGATCATCTCTTATAAACCAATCGTGACATTAAACTGATGGGTGTCAGGCTCTGCTCCTGCAAGCAATCCAGGAGTGACTTCTGGCTCCAACAACACTCAATTTTTTTTTTTGTTGCTTAGATCCTTGCTCAGGACCTGCTGCCTGGCGGTTCTGCCCGTTGCCCGACGTGCCTGCCCGCTGCCCGACAGTTCTGCCCGAACCTCTGCCCACTACCCAGGGCTGCTTGGATTTCTACCCTGGCCTTACGACCCTTGCTGGGCGATTGCTGACTTGGTTGGCGGCTTGTCTGGCTGGCTGGCCCCTTTCCTCACTCAGCGACTCCTTTTGCTTGATCGACACGTGGCCTTGTCTCCCAGCCGTCACTTGTTTTCCTGCCGCTACACTCTACCTGGCAGCTCTCCTCTCCACGTGCGCCCAACCACCACTACACCGGTGGCTGGCTGCTGCAAGCTTCTTTCCTCTTGTGCGATTCTCTTTGCGGCTGTTCTAGTAGCCTGACCGCCCTTTGTCCCTCTTGCTCACAGTCTTAGTGCGCGATTTCCTTCATGTCGACTACTCCTTTAGCTGGTCGACCCTTCTCGTGGGCAACTCCTCCCACAACAGTTGCAACTCCTCTCGCCCTGTAGCCCGATCTTCGTAATGCAGTGACCAATTTCAACAACTCAATCCTTAGCCCGATCCATTCACAAAACCATCACACCTCTGGAGTCATACGATGTACAACGACTGCAATTCGTATGGCGGTCGTACGCTGTACGATTGCCTTTTTTTTTAATTTATCTTTTTTTTAGCACGAGGAAAAAAATTCCACTGTAAATTTTTTTTTTCCACTGTTGTCCATTTTTATTTTATTTTTTAATTCTGAGTTTTAACCCCGCAACCTGCAGACCTGCAATAATTTTTTTTCCCGTAGACCTGTAAAAATTTCTCTCGCTGCTAAAAATCTCGTCTCTGTGCAAATTTTGCTTCCTCAAAGTTCACGACTTTGATACCATGTTAGTTTTCTTTACCCAACACCTGACACTTAGCTCAAAATAAATCCACTTTACTTAATAACTGCATAATTGAGTTACTTAACGAAATATGGCGAAAGCAAATAAAATGGAAAACCACACATTGCACACAAGATATCTGGGTAAACACCCCTGGAAAAACCTCAAAGGGAAAACCAACACTTTGTTGATTTTATTAGATAAAATCTTGGGCTCCTGTCTTGGGATAATGCCCCATCTGAGGAAAATAGAATGCAACAAATAACATAGCCTATCACCTCAAGATCCGTCATTCATCCTTGCTGGCTGCTACCTCCCTTGCTCCTTTCTTCGACCCCTGCCCCTACACACTTGGATGGAAGTCCTTCTCCACCCACTCAATGAGATCTCACTCACTCATTCTGTGTGTGACAAAAGCACATGAGCAAAGAGTCCTCCTTTGCTCCAATGTACTTTCTGTGTGTCTCATCCTCTCACTTAGGTTGCCTTTTATAATGTTGAATTAACTCTAAATCCAAAACCCTAGATCTCCTAAAGTGATCAAGGGTTGAGATTAGATCTCCCCTTCACTTTAAATCTAACGGCTAGGATTTAATTAACTCCCTTAAGTTACTAATGCTACAAACTTAGGCATTACTTAATTAAACTCACATTAATTCTAAAAGTACATTCACTTTAATTATTAACTCATAAAGTGAATTTCCTAAGGTTCTGAGAGGTAACAATGATGACTTCCACATGGTAGACACCAAGCCTATGTGGAAGTACATGTCTGATGCTAAATACATCAACAAAATGAAGTAGTTGATTTTATTCAAGTCCTTCTTTCCTGGTTGTGAGGTTGACTCCTCACTCTTTGCCTTACCCTTGTTGGTGAAGAAAACTGAGGTACTATGAGGCTGCCAACTAAGGTCTGTCTCTGACCTTGAGATTGGCTCTAAGTTTCAATCTTCAAAAATTGTCCTTTTCCGTTTTTAGGACAACAAACAATTGAGTAACTTTCTGCCCATAATTTTTATTGGTTAAGTGTTCTTTAAGGTGCCCTTGCAAGTGTTTTCGAACCAGTGGTTAGCACATGCAATATATCTCAAAACAAGTAACACTCCTCTAGATCTTTGCAACTCAAATAAGCTGATCTACACTCTAAGCATGCATGAAATGAACACAAGTGTTTTTGGTCAACAAGACCCTAGATAAACCCCCCCCGGTGAAAACCAGTTTGGAATGGAAGTATATATAAGCGGTGTCTAAAGCATGAGATACAACAAGAAATACAATATGATGGAACCTGTATACAAAGCAAGCTCCTCTCGAGACTTGCCAAAGGATCCAGGAAGAAATGCGCCCAAGACTAGTGCGCCTCTTCCCCTTGTTGCCAAATCCACTAAAGTGATGCGCCCTTGACTCTGGATGCTCTGAAGAAGAATCCATTGCACACAAATGTGCTCTTGTGTGCTACCTCTCCACTGAAACAAACAAATCTGCAATCCTCCAAGTATAGCTCCTTCCTGCTAGGTGTGCGCCCTCCTCCAAGCAAGAGTGATCACCACAAAATAATGAGAGCCAAAGCCTCCTAGAGCCTTCCATGGAAGGAGGCGCTCTTGCTGCCCTCTCTCAATGCTTCCAACCTCATCCTCATACTCCCTCTCAAGCTCTCCAAGTGAGTAAATGAATGAATGAGCCTCTCTTGGCCCCTTGCGCCCTCCTTGAGCAATCCATAAGGAAACCTAATGGGGATGGCTAGGATCATCCCAAGCCATTCTGAATCAATGGTAGAGATCATCCCAAGCCATCCTGAATCAATGGTTGAGATCATCCCACAGTAATCTCAACTCAAAACCCACTTTGGGTTAAGTTCCCTAAGTTCACTTTATGTCTCCTAATTCACCCACAAAGTGAATTAATAGTCACTTTAGGCTAAAATGACCAAATTTCACTTTTGATTTAAATCTCCTAAGTCAAAGTGAAATTAGACATAA
>ML849980.1:47612-62337 GCA_009831015.1 Picea engelmannii
GTGCATGCAAGAGTATAGAATGTCAACTGCTCAATATCATGAATAATAACGGTTCAAGCATGGAAATACAATAGCCTACTGGAAATATAGAATCTAGACGTCAGTAAGATCTCCTGGATCTGTACTGGAATACAATAGAATAATAAAAAATACCCGTGATCATACGAAGATAGCAGATCTGATGCATGCACGGATAGATCGGCAAAAATGAGCGATCCCGGAGAAATACGGTAACCGCTACCAGCTAGAAAACTCGATCTGAAGAACCCACCGTCAGAATGTGGTTGGAACTGCTCCAATAGATGCGCCCTAGTCTCTATACTGGAATAGATGTGTGTCGGAACTCGGATCGGACCTCTACGGCACCGGATCTGGACCCCTGGGGGGTTTGCGCCCCTCCTTGGACACTGAATGCGCCCCAAAAGATTCCACCATCGGAATTGGCTGCTATATGGCTCAAAACGATCGACTCGTCAAATGATGAAATGGGTCGGAAGAGTTTGGCCGGATCTGCCCTGGAACATCTGCATGCAACGCCAAACGTCTGTCCGGAATGACTGCGCCCAAAATGGCTGGATGGATCGATCTGCAAAATTCCACCGTCGGAATCTGATGATAGATGGCTCAATGGAAGCGGCCTGGCTGGATCTCTACTGGGTCGGAATGAATCTACAATCGGGACACAGGTCTACTGCAGATCTCTGAATCCTCAAAATAGCTTGCGCCCTCCTTGGCTGAGCTGTGCCCTCCACACTGAATACTCCTGAAATGAACGGTGAAATACCTGGATGGTATCTCCAATGGGCTAGGGTGTGTCTCTCAACACCGAAACCGATCAAGGGTGGTGGTTTCCTCCAGAAATCCACAAAACAGTAAGGTCGGCTCTCCTCCTCCTCTGGAAGCTCTCAACATCAAATCATAACAATGCATAATGAGGAATTAGGTCAAATTCCTCCATTTATATCTTTCCCGACCTAATTCTTCGTTGACATCACTTAACCTAGCTGCCTTTCCTCCTAAGTGATTTATTTGTCAATTAAGTCCCCCCCTTATCACTTTTTCTTTCTAATTCTCCGTTGACTTAGGCTTAAGTGACTTTTCCTAAGTATTTTGGCTTAATTCATCGTTTAGCCGTTAATTCCTCCTTATTTCTCCATCTGATTCCCTGTTTGTGCCTGACTGTAGTCTACGGGAACATATAGACTACTAAGTCACTCCCTGCTGGTCTAATCTCGGGGACGGGACAACACAGTAAACACCCTTGAAAAAATCTCAAAGGGAAAACCGACACTTTGTTGATTTTCTTAGATAAAATCTTGTGCTCCCATCCTGGGGTAATGGCCCATGTGAGGAAAATACAATGCAACAAATAGCCTAGCCTATCACCTAAAGATCTGGCCTTAGATCTTGTTGGCTGCTACCTTGCTGCCCCCTTGCTCCTTTCCTCGGCCCCTGCCCCTACACACTTGGATGGAAGTCCTTCTCTAGCCACTCAATGAGATCTCACTCAGTCATTTTGTGTGTGACACAAGCACATGGACAAAGAGTCCTCCTTTGCTCCAATGTACTTTCTGTGTGTCTCATCCTCTCACTTAGGTTGCCTTTTATAATGTTGAATTAACCCCAAATCCAAAACCCTAGATCTCCTAAAGTGATCAAGCGCTGAGATTCGATCTCCCCTTCATTTTAAATCTAACAACTAGGATTTAATTAACTTTCTTAAGTTACTAATGCCACAAACTTAGAAACTTAACTTAATTAAACTCACATTAATTCTAAAAGTACATTCACTTTAATTATTAACTCAAGTGAATTTCCTAAGGTTCTGAGAGGTAATAGTGATGACTTCGACATGCTAGACACCAACCCTATGTGGAAGTACATGTCCGATGCTAAATACATCAACACTCCCTCTTAGCGAGGAAGGTACTTCTACTACCCAGAGGTGGCTTTGTTTTCGCTACCATATCCGCTACCATGGCTGCTCTCCAATCCACTTGATCGATTGCTCCCTCTGAAACGAAATCTATCCTTGCCATCTCGCTCGGACCCTTCTTTGAAGACTTGTCTTTGAACATGCTCCTAGAAGCCTCCTGCTCGTGAGCATCCTACATGGCCATCTCATACCAACTCCTTGTTGAGAGACTTGGAAGGCCTTCTCACTTGAACCTGAAGGCTAACTCCCTCCAAGCTGCTCAATCTTCGAAGCTAGTTGCTCCTTGTTTTCTGCCACTTTGCTGCTTGCCATTTCTAGCAAGCCACTCAATTTTTTTTTTTTGTTTCTTAGATCCTTGCTCAGGACCTGCTGCCTGGCGGTTCTGCCCGTTGCTCGACGTGCCTGCCCGAACCTCTGCCCGACAGTTCTGCCCGAACCTCTGCCCACTACCCAGGGCTGCTTGGATTTCTACCCTGGCCTTACGACCCTTGCTGGGCAATTGCTGACTTGGTTGGCGGTTTGTCTGGCTGGCTGACCCCTTTCCTCACTTAGCGACTCCTTTTGCTTGATCGACACGTGGCCTTGTCTCCCAGCCGTCACTTGTTTTCCTGCCGCTACACTCTACCTGGCGGCTCTCCTCTCCACGTGCGCCCAACCACCACTACACCGGTGGCTGGCTGTTGCAAGCTTCTTTCCTCTTGTGCGATTCTCTTTGCGGCTGTTCTAGTAGCCTGACCGCCCTTTGTCCCTCTTGCTCACAGTCTCAGCGCGCGATTTCCTTCATGTCGACTACTCCTTTAGCTGGTCGACCCTTCTCGTGGTCAACTCCTCCCACAACAGTTGCAATTCCTCTCGCCCTGTAGCCCGATCTTAGTAATGCAACGACCAATTTCAACAACTCAATCCTTAGCCCGATCCATTCACAAAACCATCACATCTCTGCAGTGGTACGATGTACAACGACTGCAATTCGTATGGTTGTTGTACGCTGTACGATTGCCTTTTTTTTAGCACAAGGAAAAAAATTCCACTGTAAATTTTTTTTTTCCACTGTTGTCCATTTTTATTTTATTTTTTAATTCTGAGTTTTAACCTCGCAACCTGCAGACCTGCAATAATTTTTTTTTCCCGTAGACCTGTAAAAATTTCTCGCTACTAAAAATCTCGTCTCTGTGCAAATTTCACTTCCTCAAAGTTTACGACTTTGATACCATGTTAGTTTTCTTTACCCAACACCCGACACTTGAGTCAAAATAAATCCACTTTACTTAATAACTGCATAATTGAGTTACTTAACGAAATATGGCGAAAGCAAATAAAATGGAAAACCACACATTGCACACAAGATATCTGGGTAAACACCCCTGGAAAAACCTCAAAGGGAAAACCAACACTTTGTTGATTTTATTAGATAAAATCTTAGGCTCCCGTCTTGGGATAATGCCCCATCTGAGGAAAATAGAATGCAACAAATAACATAGCCTATCACCTCAAGATCCGTCGTTCATCCTTGCTGGCTGCTACCTCCCTTGCTCCTTTCTTCGACCCCTGCCCCTACACACTTGGATGGAAGTCCTTCTCCACCCACTGAATGAGATCTCACTCACTCATTCTGTGTGTGACAAAAGCACATGAGTAAAGAGTCCTCCTTTGCTCCAATGTACTTTCTGTGTCTCATCCTCTCACTTAGGTTGCCTTTTATAATGTTGAATTAACTCTAAATCCAAAACCCTAGATCTCCTAAAGTGATCAAGGGTTGAGATTAGATCTCCCCTTCACTTTAGATCTAACGGCTAGGATTTAATTAACTCCCCTAAGTTACTAATGCTATAAAATTAGGCATTACTTAATTAAACTCACATTAATTCTAAAAGTACATTCACTTTAATTATTAACTCATAAAGTGAATTTCCTAAGGTTCTGAGAGGTAATAGTGACGACTTCCACATGGTAGACACACCAAGCCTATGTGGAAGTACATGTCTGATGCTAAATACATCAACAAAATGAAGTAGTTGATTTTATTCAAGTCCTTCTTTCCTGGTTGTGAGGTTGATTCCTCACTCTTTGCCTTACCTTTGTTGGTGAAGAAAACTGAGGTACTATGAGGCTGCCAACTAAGGTCTGTCTTTGACCTTGAGATTGGCTCTAAGTTTCAATCTTCAAAAACTGTCCTTTTCCGTTTTTAGGACAACAAACAATTTAGTAACTTTTTGCCCATAATTTTTATTGGTTAAGTGTTCTTTAAGGTGCCCTTGCAAGTGTTTTCGAACTAGTGGCTAGCACATGCAATATATCTCAAAACAAGTAACACTCCTCTAGATCTTTACAACTCAAATAAGCTGATCTACATTCTAAGCATGCATGAAATGAACACAAGTGTTTTTGGTCAACAAGACCCTAGATAAAACCCCCCCGGTGAAAACCAGTTTGGAATGGAAGTATATATAAGCGGTACTAAAGCATGAGACACAACAAGAAATACAATATGATGGAACCTGTATACAAAGCAAGCTCCTCTCGAGACTTGCCAAAGGATCCAGGAAGAAATGCGCCCAAGACTAGTGCGCCTCTTTCCCTTGTTGCCAAATCCACTAAAGTGATGCGCCCTTGACCCTGGATGCTCTGAATAAGAATCCCTTGCACACAAATGTGCTCTTGTGTGCTACCTCTCCACTGAAACAAACAAATCTGCAATCCTCCAAGTGTAGCTCCTCCCTGCTAGGTGTGCGCCCTCCTCCAAGCAAGAGTGATCACCACAAAATAATGAGAGCCAAAGCCTCCTAGAGCCTTCCATGGAAGGAGGTGCTCTTCCTGCCCTCTCTTAATGCTTCCAACCTCATCCTCATACTCCCTCTCAAGCTCTCCAAGTGAGTAAATGAATGAATGAGCCTCTCTTGGCCCCTTGCGCCCTCCTTGAGCAATCCATATGGAAACCTAAATGGGGATGGCTAGGATCATCCCAAGCCATCCTTAATCAATGGTTGAGATCATCCCACAATAATCTCAACTCAAAATCCACTTTGGGTTAAGTTCCCTAAGTTCACTTTATGTCTCCTAATTCACCCACAAAGTGAATTAATAGTCACTTTAGGCTAAAATGACCAAATTTCACTTTTGATTTAAATCTCCTAAGTCAAAGTGAAATTAGACATAAAGTACAAGGTACAAGGGTACCAACATCTCCCTCTTGTGGTTAGAGGCTCAAAACCACAAGGGAACCACTTCCTGAGGTACACCAAAACTCAACACTCCCTCTTACGGAGTAAAGTGTTTCTCACCAATCAATCTCGTCCCAACTGTGGACTTCCTTGCCTCATGGCAAGGCCTAGGTGAGTATGGATGTACCCTCTCATCAAAGTGGCCTCTATCTCTGATCTGCTCGTCCTGACACTGATTTGCTCAACCTGCCCTGACATTGATTTGCCGACCTGCCTGATCTCTAGATGGAAGTCCATCTCCACCTGCCTAAGATCACCTAGATCCTGGCATCTCACCAAAGATCTCTCCCTCAGCATCTCACCAAAGGTCCTTTAGGTCTTGGCATCTCACCAAGATCCTCTCCTTGGTCTCTCACCAAGGTCCTATACTCATGACATGCAAATGAATCACATCTCTTGGTATTTCATCAAGAGTCTCTAGGTCTTGGCATCTCACCAAGATCCTCAACCTTGGTCTCTCACCAAGGATTTCCACCTTCTGGCATCTCGCCAACGATCACTACTCTTGGCATCTTACCAAGAGTCTCTCTCTTGGCATATCACCAAGAGTCTCTCCCTCTTGGCATCTCACCAAGAGTATTTGGATCTTGGCATCTCACCAAGATCCTCAATTTGGCCTCTCACCAAGTGACTTCCATCTGAAGTGGATCAAGAACCTGATCTGCCCGTCTCCGTAGCCAAGTGAGGCTCAAGCCTCTTTGGTGCCCTGCTGCTCCTCCTCATCAGTCTTTGATGCTCTGAAGCCACTACACCAACCCTCTGTCTCGACAATTCTGAAACTGAAGTTGTCCCAGGTGGACCATTTACCCCTGAAGATGGTGTCCTTGAAAACTAAGTCTGAGCTCCCTCTGAATCACTACTCTGAGTCAATAGGTCCTCCTCAACTCTGTCTCCCCACCTGACGCTGGATGGTGCATCAACTGAACAATAATTGACGAATGCACACTCTCTCGCAAACTGTGCATTGAACTCCTCCTCCTCGACTGTCGTTGCCATACCACCCTGTTGCTTATTCTTCTTCCTCTTGGGACACCGTCCAACATAGTGCCCCATCTCACCACAAACAAAGCATCTCACTTTGCTTATGTCCTTCTTCTGTCCACTGCCACTCTCTAGTGGCTGGATCCCTCCCTTGGGACTCTGTCTCGCACCCTCACTAGTCTTCTTCTTGCCCTTTGACCAAAGAGCAAGATCCTCATCCCCTTCAGGCACATGCTGCTGTCCTAAAGACCCAAAGCAACATCTCAACTCCTCCTGTACAAAGTCGTCCCAAAGTCTCTCCCAAGTAGGCATGACCTCCCAGGAAACAATGCCTCGTACAAATGAACCTCGAGGTTTGGAAGAGCTGTCCTCACCAAAAAGTCTGGATCCACAATCTCTCCGATCGCTGCTAACTCATCTCTGATTTGAGTGAATCTGCCCGGGTATAATGTGATCGTCTCGAAATCGAGCATCTGAATGCTCCTGAGCTTGTCCTGCAGAACCATCTTCCGGTTTTGGTTTGCACTCTGGTAAAGCTTGCACAAGGATGCCCATATCTTAAACCAGTTTTTGGACTGGAAAGGAACTGCCCAACTTGGACCATTTTCCAAACTAGAAAATGATTGCCCATGAATTAATAACATATTAGTGCTCCCTCCCAACCTGGGAAGCCATCTCTTCCCTTTCAGCTAAGGGAGTTATCTCCATGAGCTCCATCTTGTCCCTTAAGTATGCAAACTTTATCCTGGACAAAGGCTTTGTCAAAATATCTGCTACCTGCTCATCTGTGAAGATATACTGGAGTTTCACTTCTCCTTCTTGGACTTTATCACGAATAAAGTAGTATTTGATCTCAATATGTTTTGATCGGTCATGAAACACTAGGTGTTTTGATAGCCTCATACAACTTTGATTGTCATAGTATATTACGGTTGAATCTGGTACTTGATCAAATGTTCCAGAAATCAACTTCCTTAGCCATAATGCTTCGGTACATGCCTCACATGATGCGATATATTCTGCTTCTGTTGTGCTGAGTGCGACGGACTTCTGTTTCCTGCTGGCCCATGATATCATAGCAGAGCCCAAACTGAAACACATCCTTGAGGTACTCCTTCTGTCTTCTGCACTCCTTACCCAATTTGAATCTGTGAATCCATGAAGCTGTATATTGCTGGATGAGGTGTATCTTAAACCATAGTTTAGCATCCCACGAATATATCTTAGAACATGCTTTGCAACTATCCAGTGCTCATGTATGGGTTCCACCTGGAATTGGCTTAAAGTGTTTACAACAAAGCAAATATCTGGTCAATTATTCACTAGATACATTAACCACCCAATCAATTGCCAATATAGGGACGGGTCTACTGGATCAAAATCCGAGTCTCTTATTTTTCTTATATCTGTGGTCATAGGAGTGACCATGGATTTGCAATCCATCATTCCAAATTTCTGAAGAATCTTCACTGCATATTTTCCTTGTCCAAGGAAGATTTCACCACACTTCTGCCATACTTCTAGTCCCAAGTAATAGTGCATGAGACCAAGATCTTTCATATCGAACTCAAAAGCTAATTCCTTCTTACACTAGGTGATGAGAGACTTTACACTTGTCAAGAATAAATCGTCGACATACAATAGTAGAATCATAGGTGCGTTGTTCACAAACTTTTAGTAGAGATTTGGATCTGCATGACTCTTAAAGAAACCAAGTCTTATTAAGTAATTGTCAATTCTAGCATACCAAGCTCTTGGAGCTTGCTTCAGTCCATACATGGCTTTCTTTAATCTACAAACATGAGTGTCTCTGGGATGTACCTCAAAACCTTGAGGTTGTTCAATGTACACTTCTTTTTCAATTGCTCCATTGAGAAAAGTTGTCTTTACATCCATCTGTTGTAGACTCCATCCCATGCAAGCAACAAGAGACATAATGGCTCTAATAGAAGTATATCTAGCAACAGGAGCAAAAGTTTCGTCATAATCTTCTCCCTCCTTCTGGGAGAACCCTCTAGCTACGAACCTTGCCTTGTATTTGTCCCCGCTTCCGTCTACTGCATGTTTGATCTTACAGAGCCATTTTGAAGTTACCACTGATTTTTCCTTGGGTCTAGGCACGATTTCCCACATGTCATTTTTCATAATGGATTGGTATTCTTTTGTCATGGCTTCTTTCCACTGTTTCTTTTGAATTGCTTCTTCAAATGTGGCAGGTTCTTCATTTATAAGTTTTGTCATATATGCTGCATAGTTGGAGAATCTTTTGGGCTTCTTGCTTTCTCTGAAAGTACCACTTGGAGCTTTGAGTCTTTCTGTTTCTTGTAGAGTAGCTTCAAGCCAAGCTGGGCGTTTTCTAGTTTTGGGGACAATGACTGATTCAATAGGTTTGAATGGTTGCATCGGATGATCAAGTTGTTCTGGTTCTTCATTCCGACTTTCTGGAAGACGTGTGCTTTCTTCTTTAGGCTCTTCATATTCTTCTTCCATGGATTCTTCTATAGATTTCTTGAAAGCCATCTTCTCATTGAAGGTTACGTCTTTGCTGACTCAATCTTATGTTGTTTTGAGTCTTGATTTCTTCTGAGTCTACAAAAACTTCATAGTCTCTGCAGGATATACTTGGTGTTGAATACCAAGTCTTAATATGAAAAGTTGAGTCAGGCTTCAAACGAATTCTGCTTCTTTGTCAAGGTGGCTTCATTATTCATTGACCAATTCTAATGTTCAGTTATCTTTGGAGCCTTCTGCTCACTACGATCAATCTTCACAAGAGATACTATGTCTCTCAAAAGTAGCTTCTTCTTCATCTTCTTTGGTACATGGATGTATACAGTCATGCATACAACTTTGATAGTCTGCTTCATGTCTCATTTAATGTGTTGCCTCCTGCAACCTTCACTATAGTTTCCTTAGGGAACCTATGACCTGCCCAGAACAAGAACAACAAGGGAGAAACAACAGACAAGAATAATACTCTTTAAGGCAATAACGAGAACAATCGTTAGAGTAGCTCCGTTAGAGCTATCACATGTGATTTGCCTGAAACAAAAGTTAAAAGTAAGAAATACAATACTAAGAGCAACACTCTTTTAGTGTTGTGATCAATCATTCCTTCATGGTAACCTGGGACCAAAACAAGAAGTTTCTCCTAGAGGAGATGTTAGTTATATCTGGTAAATAATTACAATAAGCATTTATCTCAATATGCTCACATGCTACCAGGTATAAGACTTTTCAAAGATTGCTATCTCAACTATGAGGTAGTTATCAAACTTGACATGTGCAAGTTTGAATCTTATCAACTTAATCAATCAAACCTGGAACTTGGAGACTTGTCCTCAAGAATGAGTGTTGTTGTTTTTCTTCTGAATCTCCTTCACTCAAGATGACAAGTGTTTTCTTCAACCCGTCCTCTGTACTAAGACAATATTCTATTTTGACAGAAATCTGAGTTAGAGAATAAACTCTATAATCTCAACTTTAATCAATCTAATACCTTGACTTTAATTTTGACCAATGGTTAGTATGATGGTCATAACTTCAACATACAACCTAGATGTTCAAAATAATGTCATAACAAATAGATGCATATCCAAGTGATCAAACTTGGGGTGCATAGTTCCTCTTGACTGTGTTGGATCTGAGATCCTTCTGGATCTTTGATTGTTGCTTAGACAAAAGATCCTGCAAGTACTCTTTAAAATAATGATACAGTTTAATCATGTGTAAGTACATACCTCTGATAGTATTTGCAGGTAGTGGCACCATCCGGTAGTAGCGGTAATGAATACCAAACCTTTAAAAACTTCAAGGGTGACTGTTGTTGAAATTAGTGCAGTTGCAAGAGCCATTTTCCGGGAGGATGGCATAAGACCCTAGTTGAGGACTAGGGCCCCCAGTGCACTCCTGGGGTTTGTTGGTTTGAGACCAAGCAGTGAGAGCCATGGCAAAAGACCCTAGTGAGGGCCCCCAACATATGACTGGGGTTCTTGGTCTAGGACCAAGCAGTAAGTCCCTAGATGTGTTCTAGGGCCCCTGGATGTGTTCCAGGGAATCCTTGCCCGGTGCTTAGATTGATCCTTGGATGTGTTCCTTGGTGGTTGATGTAAGTCCCTAGATGTGTTCTAAGACCCATGGATGTGTTCTAGGGAACCCTTGCTTAACGCTTGGGTTGATCCTTGGTCTTGTACCTTGGTGGATAAGACCCTAGATGTGTTCTAGGGCCCCCAGATATGTTCTGGGGCAACCTGGTCTTGGACCAGGTAGATCTTGGTTAAGTAAAAAGATGTGATGATGTGTGATCCTCTTCCTCTCTCCCGGGATGGTCCATGAGACCTAGGAGTAGCTAAGAAGATGGACATGACCACATTGTTGATGTACCCTCTTATGCAGTGATGATAAAAGTTTATAAGTCATTATGAGACTTATGTGGACATGTTTTTCCATTGAGGACCCCCTTGACTTTGTCTTATGGTTCCCCCTTTGTTTGATCTTGTTTCCCTTCTTGCTTAATGTTGTGTTGGGTTTCTATAAGTCACTTTGACTTATTTGACTTTTAGTTAATAATTTTATTAATTAAAATGCCATTTATTAATTATTTTATTTTAGCCCTAACCCTTCTTCATAACTATATAAGGAACCCTCCCTCTCTCATTTTTACACACACACTCACTCTTCTCACACTTCCTAATCTGAACATGCTGCGGCTACCTTAGATTGTCTTTCTTGTTTATGGTATGGCTATCCTTGTGGTCTTCTACTTTTAGATCTGAGGTATTTGTTTGGACACTTGTTGGCTGGGAGATTTAGGATTGATTTTGCTTGCTGGTTTAGAGGTGCTGGAGCTCTTCTAAACTGTCTATGCTTACCGTGGTCTCTCCCTTGGCTGCCGTGGACTTCCCTTGACTGTGTAAAGGAGCCGCGGACTATCCCTTGACTGTGTAAAGGTGCCGCAACCCTTCTTTTAGCTGTCGCTGAATGTGTTGAGGCTACAATGGCCTCTCCTCCCCTTGCTGCAAATGTCACAGGGTGCTACTGCTCCTCCTTCTTGGTTGCTGGACTTCTCCTTGCTGTCCCTACCTGTGGGTGCTTTTCTTCTTTGCTGTCCCTGTTTGCTGGTGCCTTCCTCTTGAAGGGTTTTTCTACTTGCTGTCCCTCTTGCTGGTACCTTCTCTAGCTTGAAGGTTTTGATTGCAATAGAGTATTGCAGTCTCAGTTTTTGGACAGGTGTTAAGTGTTTACACCAGCCTTGTTTGTGGTCCTCTCCTTGGCAAAACTGTCTACCTATCTTCACGATAGAGATCAAAACCCTAGAGTTTTGATCCATGAACTTTAAGCTGATTTTCTGAGCATATTAAAGAGGACAACATCCACATGTGACAGGTGCATTCTTCATTGGCTAGATGTAAGTTCGGGTTCATTTTTTTGCATTCAAAAATCTTTGGTTTATGTTCAGAATTTATTTCTATATATTTAGATCTTACTGTCTATGTTCAAATCTGCTTAAGCCTTTGTTTTAATGTGCTGATCTACATTTATATTAGTGAACAAAATTAAAAAGATATTACAGTTTTCTCTATTTTCCCCTAAATCTAACATGGTATCAGAGCTTAGGGCGTGAAAAGAGTTCAAGAGTTGCAGACTTGAGCCTGCGTAGATCCATTTCTTAGGGTTTGTTTTGTAGATCAACAGTAAATCCATTTCGCAATCTGATCCAGAAATCAGCATGGCCTCATCTTCAGTCAAAGCAGAAGATGGGCTTGAAGGGGCCTCCATCTTCAATGCTTGGAAGTCTAGGGTATTCAACATACTAGAAGAAGGTGACTTGGAAGAGCTGGTTACCAGGGTGATTGAAGAACCCACTACAAATGCAGGCAGGGCAGCATATAAGAAGAAACAGGTCAAAGCTAAAAGAATAATTTTTTATTCAGTTAAGTACATCATGATGCCCCTCATTGGTCATCTAAGGACAACCAAAGAATGCTTTGACACCTTAGCAAATCTTTATGAAAAGAAGACTCCAACTCAAAAGAGGATATTAAATAAACAACTACGTACATTAAAGATGGGAAAGGACGAAACCATCTTTGTTTTTTTTTCAAAGATTGCTCAAACCAGAGATCAACTTACTACAATTGGAGTTGCAGTGGATGATGATGACCTTGTACAAACTGCAGTTGATGGACTCTCTGACTCATGGGAAACCTTTTTCTCTTCGGTCAACGAAAGAGAAGTTTGACCTAACTTCGAGAGATTATGGCATGATTGCTTGGAAAAAGAGGGAAGACTCAAAAGAAGAAGTGAGCATTCAATTGTAAGAGACCATGCCCTTTCAGTTAAAGCCAAGAGATGGAAGAAGTTTCCTCGGCACAAAGGCAAAGGTAAGAAACCATAAGGTAAGCTATCTCATTTTCATTCTCATTTATTTAAAGTAAGATGCTTTAACTGTAAAAGGCTAGGACATTATGCAAAAGATTGCGGGAACCCTCCCTCACAACAAAAAGGAAAGGTAGGTTCCATGCCTTAGTTGCAACTGAAGAAGAAGAGCCTCAAAAGGAACCTCAAAGAAGAAGAACCAGGGCTGCCACCAAAGAACAAGAACAACACCGAGAATATTATCTCATCTCAACCCTCTCTGGCACCTTAACCAAGTTAGAAGATGTTTTGTTAGTGGACAACGGAGCCTCCAAACACACGACAGGCTTCAAACAAAATCTTGTAAACTATCGGGATAAGAAGTTCAATGTAAAGGTAGAAATGGGTGATGATGGCACCTATGACATCAAAGGGTTTGGATCAACATCATTTCAACTTCAAACAGGTAATGTATTTCATATTGATGAAATTCTTTATGTTCCTGGATTAAAGAAAAATCTCATCTTAGTGGCAGTGTTAGAAAGCAAAGGATACTTAGTAGCTTTCTCCAAAGGGAAGGCTCTCATGTGGCCCTCAAATGGGAATTTGAGCTCTGCCATGACTATCGATACTTGAGAGAGCGGACTTTACAAAATCATCGGTCAAGTTGTTCAAGCATTAGCTCACGAGATGATAAACCCTTGCGAGCTCTGGCAGAGCAAACCGCATATATTTTGACCAAGCCTCTGTCCTTGACAAAGTTTGTGTACTTTCGAGATAAGCTTGGTGTTGTTGAGAATGCCTCTCTTGCTGAGAGGGAGTGTTGAAATTAGTGCAGCTGCAAGAGCCATTCTTCGGGAGGATGGCATAAGACCCTAGCTGAGGACTAGGTCCCCGAGTGCACTCCCGGGGTTTCTTGGTTTGGGACCAAGCAGTGAGAGCCATGGCAAAAGACCCTAGTGAGGGCCCCCAGTATATGACTGGGCTTCTTGGTCTAGGACCAAGCAATAAGTCCCTAGATGTGTTCTAGGGCCCATGGATGTGTTCCAGGGAATCCTTGCCCGGTGCTTGGATTGATCCTTGGATGTGTTCCTTAGTGGTTGATGTAAGTCCCTAGATGTGTTCTAGGGAACCCTTGCTTAACGCTTGGGTTGATCCTTGGTCTTATACCTTGGTGGATAAGACCCTAGATGTGTTCTAGGGCCCCGGATGTGTTCTAAGGCCCATGGATGTGTTCCAGAGAATCCTTGCCTGATGCTTGGATGTGTTTCTTAGTGGTTGATGTAAGTCCCTAGATGTGTTCTAGGGCCTCTGAATGTGTTCTAGGGAACCCTTGCTTAACGCTTGGGTTGATCCTTGGTCTTGTACCTTGGTGGATAAGACCCTAGATGTGTTCTAGGGCCCCAGATGTGTTCTGGGCAACCTAGTGTTAGACCAGGTAGATCTTGGTTAAGTACCAAGATGTGATGATGTGTGATCCTCTTCCTCTCTCCCGAGATGGTCCATGAGACCTAGGAGTAGCTAAGAAGATGGACATGACCACATTGTTGATGTACCCTCTTATGCAGTGATGATAAAAGTTTATAAGTCATTATGAGACTTATGTGGACATGTTTTGCCATTGAGGACCCCCTTGACTTTGTCTTATGGTTCCCCCTTTGTTTGATCTTGTTTCCCTTCTTGATTAATGTTGTGTTGGGTTTCTATAAGTCACTTTGACTTATTTGACTTTTAATTACTAATTTTATTAATTAAAATGCCATTTATTAATTATTTTATTTTAGCCCTAACCCTTCTTCATAACTATATAAGGAACCCTCCCTCTCTTATTTTTACACACACACTCTCTCTTCTCACACTTCCTAATCTAAACTTGCTCCGACTACCTCAGATTGTCTTTCTTGTTTATGGTACGACTATCCTTGTGGTCTTCTACTTTCAGATCTGAGGTATTTGTTTGGACACTTGTTTGCTGGGAGCTTCAGGATTGATTTTGCTTGCTGGTTTAGAGGTGTTGGATCTCTCCTAAACTGTCTATGCTTACTGTGGTCTCTCTCTTGGCTGTTGTGGACTTCCCTTGACTGTGTAAGGAGCTGCGGACTATCCCTTGACTGTGTAAAGGTGCCGCGACCCTTCTTTTAGCTGCCGCTGAGTGTGTTGAGGCTACGATGGCCTCTCCTCTCCTTGCTGCAAATGTGACTGGGTGCTACTGCTCTTCCTTCTCCTTGGT
>ML849980.1:65042-86365 GCA_009831015.1 Picea engelmannii
TACGCAAACTCTTTTATCTTGGACAGAAGCTTTACCAAGATGTTTGTTTATCTGCTCATCTGTGGAGATATGTATTGGAGAACCTCTTTCTCCTTTCTGAACTTCATCACGGATAATGTAATGCTTGATTTCAAATGTACTTCATTCTGGAGCATTGGTCTTCTTTGAAGGCTTCATGTAGCTCTGATCAATAAAATATATCATTGTTGAAAAACTGGAACATATCGATGTGTCACTTCTTTTGTCATCATGAGATTTGATCTTCTGAGTAATCATCTTGATACAATATCTTGTTATAGGAAATCTTCACCACGCTTCTGCTGTGCACTGAAGGTTCTCCACCAAGTTATTTTCTTCCATCTGCATACAAGGGTCTCTTTTTGGTATGCCTCAAAGTCTTGAGATTGCTCTTTGCTCAATTTCTCTGGAGAACATTCTTGCATTTATCTGATGTAGAACTCCAACTCATGGATATTGATTCATGTAAAGATATGTTTGGTTTACCGAAACGAGAAATCATCATAGTCTTCTCCCTCCATCTAGGAGAACCTCTAGTTCTGGATCTTGCAATGCTTTCATTCATAAGTCTTCCATATACTGTTCTTCATCACAATTTTCAGTTCCTCTGCTTGATTTCTTTGAGTGAGTTCATGTCAGGCTGGTAATCTTGTGATATAATGACTGGTTGTTTTGGCTTCTCTTGTTTCTTGGAATCTTCATGTTCTTCCTCATGTTTTTCCTTTAGCTCTTGGGTCCATGGAGTTTCTTATAGATTCCATGCTCTAGAGATTCCACTTCTTCCTTTCATTATAGGATCACGGATGTGAATCGACAACCAGGGATATTTAAGGCTTCTCTTCGAAGAAGTCTTTTTCTGCGGTTGAACTGAACACATACTGTCTTTTATGGCTGCTACCATGAATATATATTTCATCATCTTCAATGGATCATAGGATTAGCTCCCTCCTAATCCTTGCTTCATGTATAAGTGCATATAATTGGCTCCCTCCATCTAATAGAGTCCACGCTTCTGTCTGCATCCTTATTGTCTTCTGCAATATATAATCGGCTCTCTCTGTCTAACAGAGTCCACGCTTCCGTCTTGTTGTTTTCTACAAAACGTCATGAGTCTTTCTCCTATTTCCTCTTGATTGCTAGCTTCTTTCTGTCTTTGCTTCTTCTAAGTCTCTTCATGATTGATTTAGCGTATTTCATCCTTTCATGTGTATTATCTAATGATATCAATCCTTATCTTGTTGTTCTTCCATAGGTATAGTTCTTCTTGGAATACATTATCTTCCAGGAGATAGATATACAAGATATGTACAGAGATGATGCAAACAAGATATGTACAAGAAATAAGAAGAGTATTGTTACCTTTAGAAGAAGAAGTCTCTTTCATCCTGCTTAGTCTTCTTTGTAGGTTCTTTTTCTTCGGCAACTAATGTTTTGTGTTTCTCCTTCCTTTTCTTTAGCTCGGGACAATGATTCTTGTAGTGACCATACTTTCGACAGTTGAAGCATTGTATTTTTGAAATGTCTTTCTCTTGATTTGGCTTCCTCCTTGAGCCAAGCTTCCTTTTGTTCCTGAAATTCTTGAATCTTGCTGTGAAGCCCTGATCATTGTACTTCTTTTGGGGTTTCTCTTTTGCACTGATCCTGGATTCTTCTTGAGCATAGCAAGTACAAAGTTCTTCAAATGTAGGATACTCCTTTCTTGTGTTCATGGTTGCGACAAATGCATCCCACGTCTTGGGAAGACCATTGAGTACTATGTTTACCAATTCCTTCTCTGAAATGATCTCTTCAATAGCTTGTAGTTGATCTGTTAACTGGGAGATCCTCACAAAGTATGATGTTATGCTGTCCTCCACTGGGTTTTGATATCCATCCTTCTCTCTGCTGATGATGTGGTCCTCCTAGCATCATCTCTAGAGGGGCTATATAGACAGTTGGATGCCTTAGCTCTTTTCTGCGATTTTCGACAGTTAATGGTCAACTTGGGTAAAACCAAGGTTATGATGTTCAATGGGTTGAAGAAGATGATAGATCTTCATTTCTTTTTCAGAGGGGAGGAGATCAATATCACCAACACCTACACATACTTGGGGGTGCAATTCTCAGGACCCTGCTTCAGTTTGTGACCGACCCTCCAACCATGGATCAACAAGAGATACAGATCCTTAGCCCTTCGCGAGAGAGTGCTTCTGACACCATTTTCAAGACATCTCATCTACAATGTCCCCCATGGATGTCGATGTTTTTAGTAGCATCAGACAGGTACTTCCACGTGGCTTTGTGTCAACACGTGGGAGTCGACTAAATGCCTCTCAGAATCTTCGGAGATTCACTTTATGTAAGTGAATGTACTTTTGTAATAAAGTGAGTTTAATTTAATTAAATGCCTAAGTATTTGGCATTAGTAATTAAATTAAGTCCTAGCCGTTAGATCTAAAGTGAACGTGAGATTAGATTTCAGCCGTTGATCACTTTAGGAGATTTAGGGTTTTGGACTTAGGGTAAACTCAAGGTTATAAAAGACAACCTATGTGAGAGGATTACACACACAACAGATACACATAGAGTGAGATAGTGAGCTCTGATTGATTGGATGGAGAAGGACATTCATCCATGTGTGGAGGACAGGGCCGAGGATAGGAGCAAAGGGGCAACAAGGGAGATATCAGCCAACCAACAAAATCGAAGGACTGATCTTGAGGTTTGTAGGGCTTGGATATTTGCTGTTTTGTATTGCTTAGGTGGGCCATTTTCCCAGGACGGGAGCCCAGAATAATAATAATAAATCTCACAGATTTGGTTTTCCCTTCGTGGTTTTTCTAGGAGTTATTTACCCAAAATTTATTGTGCAAATGTGTTTGGTTTCTAATTTTGCTTCCGCTGAATTTTAATGGTTAAGTAACCTAATTGTGCTATTATTTAGTAAACGTGTTTTGCCTGGAATTAATGGTCAGGTTCTAGTTTTACATGAATTAACATGGTATCAAAGCTGAGACTTTGAGGAAGGCAGATTTGCACAAAATCATGATTTTAGCAGCAAGATAATTTTTTTTTGTCTGCGGGATTTTTTTATGCAGGCTTAGGCTGTGGGTAAAAATCAGAAAAAAATTAATTAAAAGGAGGCAGCCGTACAACATCTGTCGTATGTCATACGACCGCACGGGCTACTGCAGAGGTGTGAGTAGATCGTATGTCGCATGAAGTTTGGTCGCTGCACAAGAGGTAGATTAGGCTTGGACTTCTATAGATTGGGCTTGGGCTCATGTGGAGTAACCAATCGCTGGAAAGGGAGAAGGCGGATGGGTGAAGTAGCAAACCAACAACCGTATTGCTGCTGCAACCGCACGAATTACTGTGTGCTTGGCAGTGACACGGGCAAAGGTAACAACTTGATGTGGAGCGCTGGAAGGACAATCGACAGATCGGGTGGACGAGGAGAAGGCTGAGTGGCAGAGATCCGTTGGTGAAAACGATAGACTCATGAGCAGGGGTGGGGGCTGGAGTGTGGAGTCGACCACGTACGATAGTTGGAGTAGATCCACGTGGAGGTTGACGGCAGCAAATGTCGAACAAATCGGGCTGGGAAAGCGCCAAGCGTAGGAGTTAAAGGGCGCAACCGCCTAGTGAAGCAACAACTGGTGCTGCAACAACAGTCGTCGGCAGGACCCAGCCGATCGCCACAACCACACAAGATAGTGACAGAACCAGTAGAGGCCCGACCAGCCAAGCCCCTAGCTAGATAGTAGTTGCAACAGAGCCCATAAATTTCGGGTAGGCCTAGAAAGTTGTCAGGTAGCTCAGAAGAGGGATCGGGTAACCCAAAAAGTAGCCAGGCAACGCCCATAAGGACTTGAGTAGCTGCAGAAGTGACCAGAAAGCCCTGGGTAGCCTTGGGCATGGGTCCGGGCAGCAGGTAACAGAGTCCTGACAAAGGGTAGCGGGTCCCGAGCAACCAATAATTTTTCTCGATTTTCGTGCCTAAGGGACTTGGCACATTTTTCGATATTTTTTAGATAAGATCTTGGAGATGGCAGCAACCGGGTTGAGATACGAGGACCGATTGGAGGGTGCCTCTAACTTTCTTTCGTGGAAAGCACAGATCATGTTTCTCCTGAGGGAGAAAGGACTATGGAGTCATGCAGAGACTGCGGTGACGACACCGACAGATCCTGCAAAGCTGACCATGCATAAGGCAAGCGATACCATGACAATGTGGATGATCTTAGATTCGGCGATGGATCATCATATTCCTCATCTATCTGAGAAAAAGTAAGCCTATGAGATGTACTCGACTATGACGAATCTATTTCAGAGTAAGAACGAGAACCGAAAGATGGTATTGAGGGATCGACTCAGGAACACCAAGATGTCCAAGATTGATTATGTGACCAGTGATCTGACCGGGATCACTTAGGTTCGTGATCAGTTGGGGGCAGTTGGCGAGACAGTGATAGATGTGGAGTTAGTGAGGGTGGCCTTGAATGGTTTCACCAAGCCTTGCACTTCGTTCATCAAAGACATTTGTGCTCGAGAGAAGCTTTCAGACTTCGGGTGATTGTGGGATGATTGCATCCAAGAGGAGACTCGTCGAGAGACTTTGGGAAGCCCATAGGAGGATGGTGATGCGAAGAACCTTGCACTTTCCGGTCAGGCATGGAAGGGCAAGGGGAAGGTCAGGATGAATACATGTGGAGATTCATCTTCAGAAGTTGGCATAGGGAAGGACCTAAGTAAGATCAAGTGTTTAAACTTTCGTAAGAAGGGACACTATGCTTCAAAGTGTCCGGAGAGGAAGAAGAGCGAAAACAGGATGCAACCACATGTAGCTGCATCGACAAGGGCTCACGAGGATGAGTTTGCTAGGAAGTTTGAATAAACATAGTTCTTAAATTCCTTGGGCACCATATCAGCTGGTGCATGGCTAATAGATAGTAGGGCTACATGTCATATGACGAGAGCACGAGAATTGTTTGAGAGCTTCATAGAGTTAGACTCAGACGTGCATGTGGAATTTGGTATGGGCACCGATCATGTAGTGAAGGGATCTGGGATAGTGCCGTTTCAGATGGAGTCAGGAGGCGTGTTGAGAGTGACCAACGTGCTATGGGTGCCAAAACTTAGGAGGAGTGTGCTCTTAGTCTCAACAATTGAGAAGAAGGGATTTGATGTAGTGTTCCAGGATGAACAGGTGCTGATCAAACCCAAAGGATCTAGCTCAGACACAACAACTGTTCTTAGAGTTAGAGAGAGCAACTTGTACAAGCTGAAGGGCCAGCCTAATCGAGCAATGGCAAGCAACAGAGTGACAAAGAACAAGGAGCAGGTAGCTCCGAAGGTTGAGCAACTCAGAGGGAGTCCACCTTCAGGTTCATGTGGGAAGGAACAACCTTCCAAGTCTATCCAGAAAAAGTCATGGTATAAGATGACCATGTAGGATGCTCAAGAGCAGGAGGCCTCTTGGAGCATGATTAGAGGGTAGTCTTCGCGAATGAGTTTGAGTGAGATGGTAGGGATAACTTTCGTCTCAGAGGAAGCAACCAATTAGGTGGATTGGAGAGCAGGCATGGTAGCAGATTTGATAGCGAAGATAGAGTCACCTCCAAGTGGTAATACCTTCCTTGCTAAGAGGGAGTGTTGATGATTTTAGTAGCATCGGACAAATACTTCCATGTGGGTTTGTTTCAACACGTGGGAGTCAACCTAAATGCCTCTCAAAATCTTAGGAGATTCACTTTATGTAAGTGAATGTACTTTTGTAATAAAGTGAATTTCATTTAATTAAATGCCTAACTATTTGACATTAGTAATTAAATTAAGTCCTAACCGTTATATCTAAAGTGAACACGAGATTAGATCTCAACCGTTGATCACTTTAGGAGATCTAGGGTTTTGGACTTAGGGTAAACTCAAGGTTAGAAAAGAAAGCTTATGTGAGAGGATGACATACACAATAGATACACAGAGAGTGAGAGAGTGAGCTCTCATTGATTGGGTGGAGAAGGACATTCATCCAAGTGTGGAGGGAAGGGCCGAGGATAGGAGCAAAGGGGTAGCAAGGGAGATAGCTGCCAACCGACAAGATCAAAGGACTGATCTTGAGGTTTGTAAGGCTTGGCTATCTGTTATTTTGTATTCCTCATGTGGGCCATTTTTCCAGGACGGGATTCCAGAATAATAATAATAAATCTCACAGATCTGGTTTCCCTTCGTGTTTTTCTAGGGGTTATTTACCTAGACATCTATTGTGCAAATGTGTTTGGTTTCTAATTTTGCTTTCGTTAAATTTTAATGGTTAAGTAACCTAGCTGTTCTATTATTCAGTAAATGTGTTTTGCTTGGAATTAATGGTTGGGTGCTAGGTTCTGGAAAATTAACAATCGATTCCCTTTTCTGACCCACTGTTCTCTATGGATCAAAGATTTGGGGGCCTTCTTTACTTGAGCCTGATTGGGCCTCAACTGAGAGAGTTCAGCCCCTTCTCCTCCGGTGCATAATTAGACGCAAGCAGATAATCCCCCAACATATCATTCTAGCAGAGTTTGGGGCCCGACCCTTCTGACTTGAGACAGTGTTCAGACTGGAGTCTTTTCTGCATCACATCTAAAGCTTCGTTGACTTGGAGGGGTGACACCGGTACCCGTACTTGGCCTATTGTTTTTTAGAGACCATTGCCCTATCTAGCCCTTCAGGCCGGGCTTGAGCTTGGTTCACGGGGGTTTCATATCTTTTAGAGTTTGTGGGCATTCAGATGGGCCATCTCCCTTCGTTTAGATATTCCTTAGATGCACCGGGCCACCTCCTACCTACCAGACAGGAGTTGAGTAGGATGTCAGGGATGACATTTATAGGCAGTTCATCTAGATCACTTGGGTTAATCCTTAAGGTGGGTTATGCCCAAAGATGGCCTTCTACGTTGAACACTTCTTAGAGCTTAGAGATGGTCTCATTCTTCGATCACAGTTTACACTTTGCCAATGGGTGCATGCTCTTTGCATTCCCTTTGGCTAGTTCAGAGCGGGTTCCCATAGACTTCGTGTAGAGACCGACCACCATATAGATTGGTTAGACAGGCTCTGCCAGTTATGCCATCTACAAGAGGTCGAGATTTAGGAGCACTTCATCTTCCGCTACCCCATCTACTATGGGATTAGGGGGAGGTTTCATTGCCTATTCATGGGGACTCAGACCCTCACTGGTTTCTTCAGATATTTTGACCAGAGATGCTTGGCCTTATACATGCAAGAAGCCCTCAGGCTCCGAGCCCTCTTTCTTCATCTTCCTACTAGATCAAACTCTACACAACAAATCACTTCCTTTGTCACGATGCTACTCTCAGGAAGGGGCACTAAGAGAGACAGATGTTGACATACTAGACTCCATATCAATGCGGATTCGTGAGATCTTCCCCCATCCCACAAAATTTCTGCGACATGATCAGATCATATCTCTCCTTAGGATTCAGAGGAGATCCTCCAGGCCTCGATGGCGGACAACCTCTTCTAGACAACAACGCAATGGATGATCCAGACATCCCACCAATTCTCCCCCTGGACATCATACTATATTGAGCTTTCTTCATTCGACCTTGGATGTTAGGAGAGATGGGTCTATGCCATGATAGACCTAGCTCATTACTTTTGGTTCTTCTTACCCTTGGATGTTAAATTTTCACACCTAGCACCCGACAATTTATTTCCTAGCAAATACCTTGTTGTAATAAACTTATTACTGCAGATTTATTGAATAAAAAACACAGTTGAATTTTAACGATTTAAATAAATAAATAAATCAGCAGAAGCAAAACAAGAAACCAAACACATTTGCACACATATTTTTTGGCTAAATACCCCTCGAAAAACCCCCAAGGGAAAATCAACACCATGATGATTTTATTATAAAATCTAGGCCCCCATCCTGGGAAAATGGCCCCTTTTAAGAAAAATACGAAACAACAAAATAGCCTATCACAGCTCAAGATCTGTCCTAAGATCTTTCTGGCTGCTACTCCTTTGCTACCCCTTACTACCTTCCTCGGACCTTGCCCACTCACACTTGGATGAAAGTCCTTCTCCACCCAAAACAATGAGATCTCACTATCTTACTATGTGTGTGTCTCCTCCTCTCACCTTAGCTGCCTTTTATAATGTTGAGTTTACCCTAAATCCAAAACCATAGATCTCCAAAGTGATCAATGGTTGAGATTAGATCTCACCAACACTTTAGATCAATGGCTAGGATTTAATTTAATTCACTAATGCCAAAAACTTAGGCATTAAATTAAATTAAACTCAATTAATTATAAAAAGGCGTTCACTTTACTAATTACGTTAATAAAGTGAATTTCCTAAGTCTTGAGAGGTATTAATGATGATTTCCACATGTTAGACACAAAACCAATGTGGAAGTACTTGTCCAATGCTACAAACATCAACACTCTCTCTTAGGGAGGGAGGTACTTCTCGAAGAACCACCAGGAAATGATTCTCCCTCCGACCCTGACACAATGTCGCACACATCATCTTGCACACTAGCATCCCTCCAACCCTGTTGGTCAACTGCTCCTTGAACACTGGAAGTCTCGGAATCGGCGATGCTACACATTAGTGCCCTGAACTATGGACACTTCTTTGGAGGCTTGCTCTCCCTCTATGTACTCCTAGGAGCCTCCTCATGCTCCTGAGCATCCATCAATGCCAGCTCATACCAACTAGGTCTCCCGCGAGAATTGGAAGGGGCTAACTCCCTGATGCAGGAGCATCGCCAACAACAAGCGAGTGTGGGACAAGCGCCATCACATTTTTTGGCACATGTTAAAATTGTTTGCAATATTTTGAAAGTTTGGATGTGCAGACTTTAATGTAATAGTTAAGAAGGGCGTACTTCCATATTGTAAACAGATCTTGAGCGATTCGCTCTCATCTGTAAGGTGTAGAGGCATTTATGCATAGTTAATGAAAGTAGGTAGATTTAAATTCTAGATTAGACAATTTTAGGAGCTAGAGGGAAAACCGACTATAGACACCCTCATCTTGTATCATTGTAACATCATCAAGAATATCATAGAGCATAGAGAAGAGCTGTAGCAGAGAGCTGTGTAGAAGAATCCATGTATAGAAGTTTTGAAGTTAATATATGAAGCTTTGATTCAGACTCATGGGGTTCTGATGTTTTCTGTGTATACATGCTGAATGCTATGCTTATGGCTGTTTTACTCTTTCTGTTGTGCATTTGATTTTATGCTATGTATGTATGATTTCATGCTAAGTGTTTGAAGTCTGAGAGAGTAAGGAAATGAGTTTCAATTGTTTCTCTTCTTGAGTCAGAGTTCCTGCAAGGAGTGCATTGACAGGTTCAGAGTTCATCTCTGAAAGCTTAGGAGGGATATCGTTGTTCTCATTTCAACTGAAGTGCAAGATAAGCACAGAAGCCATGCAAGGTGTGCGTAGGCTGGTCGAGACCTTAGAACACATAGACTAAGGTTGAGAGATTGAAGGACTGCTGTTGCAGAGTTGCATAGAGTCAAGAGATTCAAATATTTAGGAATATTTGAAGAAGTGCCGCAAGGAGTGCGTGCAGAAATCTCTTAGGAGATTTGAGTTTGCGAAAGAAAGCTCAAGAGAGTTAGCGTTTTCAAAGTGTTGAAGAGCAGAAGAAGAGTGTTGGTCATCGTGCGTGCAGAGGCCAAGTCAAAGTGAAGAGAATCGCTGAGGTGACTCAGAGAAGAGGTTCTCGAAGAAGGAATTTGGACGGTCGAGGTTCCCCAAGGAGAACTCCCGATATAGCGAGGACCGTAGGATCTACAGGAGTTGCAAGGCGGAGAAGGGGCTGCTGATCTTGACTTATTGGGATGTCAGATCATTTCGGCATTTCGGGGTTCGAAAGTCCGAAGTGTAAGCCAAATCTTTGGCTGATCAAACCCCTGAAACGCGAATAGAAGTATTTGTGTGTGGAAAGAGGGGGAGAAGAGTATAAGTGTTTCGGAAAATCGGAATTCGGAAATTCGGGGATTTCGAGGACATAAGGTGGTTCAAGAGTTCCAAACTCCCTATACCCGGAAACCCGAGACAAGGAGGAGGTGACACGTGGAAGGACAGGAGACTTCCTGTCGAGGTTCGTGAAAGCAGCGAGGAGAAGTGCCATTTCGCCATTTCGAGACTTCGGAGACCGGAAGACGGAAGCGACAGAGCATTCGATCCTTAGCATATCAGACTTCCGATACGCGAAAGTCCGAAAGGATTTCAGAAGACGTAATTTCAACATTTCGGGGTTCGGAGGTTCGAGTACCCCGAGGACATAGTGGAAGCGCTTTTCGGTGGTTGAAATCTCGAAACCGCAAAGAGGAAGGGAGGACCGAAACATTTGCATTTTGGTAAATCGGAAGTCGGAAGTTCGGGACTCCAGGGGTCGAGAGCAGAGTTGCACGTCATCGCAACTCCCGAATTCGCGAAAGCCGAAAAGCCGAAATTGACATCAGGAAAGACAAGTATTAGTATTTCGGGTCTCGGAGGTCGAAAAGGTAAGGCGCTCGACCACAGGATTCGCGAAATTGTGAAATCCGGTATCCCGAAATAAAAGGGGAGTTTCCTCAAGGTTAGTTGTGGGTGTTGATTTCCCGAAAGGGAAATAAAAGAGCCGATCGAGCTCTCAGGGGCCGAAAAGAAAAGATCTTGTGCGGATCCCAACCTGCGGGTCTGGGGGTTTGCGTCAGTTGTGGTATCAGAGCATAGAAAGATTTCTTTGCTTTCTGTAGCAGGGAAAGGAGGAATTTTACAGCCATGCCGCCGAGAAGAAGAGATAGGCAAATACCTGATCCACCAGAGGAAAGGGAAATTCCAAGAAGAAGAGATAGACAATTACCTGATCCGGCAAGGGAAAGAGAGATGCATGAACTACGTGCCAGGCTTGATGCCATGGAGACAACACAGAGGCGCACAGTTGATGCTGGGGATATCAACGAATCTGAAAGTGAAAATGAAGCCGGAAATGAAGAAGTTGCAGTCGAAGATGCAGCAGAAGAACGCCTATTCAGGGCTGTTGCAAGGATAGGTGCTAGAGCAAAAATGGACATTCCAGTATATGAGGGAAACCTGGATGTTAAAGAGCTTCTAGACTGGGTTAATGCTCTGGATAAGTATTTTGACTATGAAGATGTCGAGGAAGACAAGAAGGTCAAACATGCTATCACAAGACTTAAAGGACATGCAACATTATGGTGGGATGAACTGCAGGCTGACAGACGCTGCAAAGGCAAGCAAAAAATCAAGAGTTGGGATAGAATGGTTGTGAAGATGAAGGCAAAATTCATACCCAAGGATTATCAAATCACTCTGTTTCGGAGGATACAAAATTTGAGACAGAAGCTGATGTCAGTGAAGGAGTACACCGAAGAATTCTATAAGCTAAACATCAGGGCAGGTCATCGGGAAAGCGATGATGAAAAGGTTGCCAGATATATGAATGGTCTGAGATATGACATCCAGGATGAGATGAGCATGATGACCATCCGAACGGTGGAAGATGCTTATCAGATGGCTTTGAAGGCTGAAGAGAAGCTGAGCTGAAAGCAAAGTCAAAGAGGGCGAGGCAGAAGTCAAGCCAGAGGCAAAACAATTGTCCAAGATAGGAATCAGAAACCTAAGGAAGAGTGGAAGAAACCTCAAACTCAAATTGAGAGAGGTGGAAGCTCACAGAGAGGACAGTATGCAGACATAAATACTTTTCCTCGAACCAGAGGAAGAGGAAGAGGCAGAAGTGGCGAAATAAAATGCTTCACATGTGGAAAGAATGGACACAAATCCTATGAATGTCCAGATAAGAAGAAAGAAGGAGGTGAAACTCACATTGTCGAAGCACATGGACGGAATGTTGAGGCAGAAGATGCCGAAGGTGGAAGATCACTGATGATGAGGAAAGTTCTCTTAACGCCAGAGAAGGAGGTAGAAAATCCAGTCCAAAGGAACAAACTTTTTCGGACTGCTTGCAAGACCAAAGACAGGGTATGCAAGGTCATCGTGGACAGTGGTAGCACAGACAATCTTGTTTCTACAGAGATGGTAGAAAAGATGGAGCTGGAGACTATTGAACATCCAAGCCCATACAGAGTTTCATGGCTACAAAAAGGGCATCAGGTAAATGTCACTAAACAATGTTTAGTTGAAATTAAAATAGGAGGATATAAGGATGAAATATTATGTGATGTCATTCCCATGGATGTTTGTCATCTATTGCTGGGTAGACCGTGGCAATATGACAGGAATGTGATTCATGATGGGAGAAAGAACACATACACCCTGGAGAAGAATGGAAGAACTCACATGTTGTTGCCAATTAAGGATAAAGAAGTGGCAACAGAGGTAAGCAACACTGTACTTCTCATGAGTGGGAAGGAACTTCTTAAGGAGGTTAAGAAGAAAGAAGATACACAATTCATTGTGGTTAGGAAACCTAGAATTGTTTTAACTAGCACAAGAGTGGATGATTTACCAGAGGAAATCCAACAACTATTGGAAGAATTTGCTGATATAGTAGTGGACGAACTACCTCGTTCGTTGCCACCTATCAGGAGTATAAGTCATCACATTGATCTTATACCTGGAGCTAATTTACCAAACAAAGCAGCGTACAGATTGACGCCGCAGGAGAATGAAGAGGTCAAGAGACAGGTCCAGGATTTAATGGACAAAGGATTGGTTAGAGAAAGCTTGGGTCCATGCGCTGTTCCAACAGTGCTCAGTCCAAAGAAAGATGGAGGCTGGAGGATGTGTACAGACTCAAGGGCAATTAACAAGATTACCATCAGGTATAGATTTCCATTTCCAAGGATGGATGATTTGATGGATTGTTTGAGTGGAGCCAAATTTTTTTCAAAGATTGATTTGAAAAGTGGTTATCATCAAATTCGTATGAGAGAAGGTGATGAGTGGAAGACAGCCTTCAAGACCAATGAGGGACCATATGAATGGCTTGTTATGCCACTTGGCTTAACAAATGCGTCGAGTACTTTCATGAGATTGATGAATGAAGTCCTGAAGGAGTTTATAGGAAAGTTCGTCATTGTATATCTTGAAGATATACTGATTTTCAGTAGAACAGAAACAGAGCACTTGAAGCATTTGGCTACAGTGATGAAAAGATTACAGCAAGAGAAGTTGCTGATAAATATGAAGAAATCATCATTCATGAGGACATAGCTCATTTACCTAGGATTTGTTATCTCTGCAAATAAGCTGAAAATGAATCCAGATAAAGTGGAGGCGATTAAGAATTGGCCATCTCCAAAGAGTATATTTGAAGTTAGAAGCTTTCATGGATTGGCTAGTTTCTACAAAAAATTTATCAGAAATTTCAGTGGAATTAGCGCACCGATGATGGACACGGTGAAGAAAAGGCATAAATCTTTTCACTGGACAAAAGAAGCAGAGAAAAGTTTCAATTTGTTGAAAAGGAAGATTACTGAACAACCAATTTTGGTGTTGCCAGATTTCAACAAGACATTTTAGGTCAAATGTGACGCTAGTGGATTTGCAATTGGAGCGGTCTTGAGCCAAGATGATAGGCCAATCACATACTTCAGTGAGAAACTGAATGAAGCGAAAGTGAAGTACTCCACGTATGATAAGGAATTTTATGCGGTCATACAAGCACTAAAGAAGTGGAGGCACTATTTGGTTCCTAAAGAGTTCGTTTTGTATAGTGATAATCATGCCTTACAATTTGTAACTCAACAGGAAAAGCTGAACCAAAGACATGTTAAATGGGTTGAATACATGCAGAATTTTACTTTTGTAATTAAACATATTTCTGGAACTGCTAACAAAGTTGCTGATGCTTTGAGCAGGAAATGTTTGCTGATGCAGGAGTTTAGAGTCAAAACTTTAGATTTTGATAATCTCAAGGACATGTACAAGGATGATCCAGATTTCTAAGAGGCGTATGAGGCATCTGAGAATCCAATTCTTAGGGACAAAAGCCAATGGACCGAATATATGATCCATGATGGATTATTATTCAGGGACAATCAATTATGTATTCCAAAATGCTCCATGAGGGAGAATCTGCTGAAAGAAAAGCACAGTGGAGGATTGGCCGGACATTTTGGTCATGATAAAACGTTCTCGAAATTAAATGACTCATATTTTTGGCCAGGGATGAGGACAGATGTCAAAAGATTCGTGGACAGATGCAGAATTTGTCAGCACACAAAAGGAAGAAAACAAAACACAGGGTTGTACCAGCCGTTACCCATACCTGAAAGGCCGTGGGATGCAGTAAGCATGGATTTTGTGTTGGGGCTGTCGAGAACTCAAAGAGGGTTTGATTCAATCTTTGTGGTGGTAGACAGATTTTCGAAAATGGCACATTTTATACCATGTCAGAAAACCAGCGATGCAACTCACATTGTGAACCTGTTTTTCAAAGAAGTTGTCAGACTTCACGGCTTACCAAGAAGTATAGTTTCAGATCGAGACACCAAGTTCGTAGGACATTTCTGGAGAACTTTATGGAAGAAGCTGGGGACAAGTTTGTCTTTTAGCTCAGCTTACCATCCTCATACGGATGGACAGATAGAAGTTGTGAACATAAGCTTGGGAGAGTTACTGAGAAGCCTAGTGACTGAACACCACAGTCAGTGGGATCACATTCTGCCACAGGCGGAATTGGCTTACAATGATTCACACAACAAAAGCACAGGGCAGAGTCCATTTCAGATTGTTTATGGAATACAACCAAGGGGAGTTTCTGAATTGAAAGATTCAGAACAGAATGAAACTAGAAGTGCTAGTGCAGAAGATTTTGCAGAGGCAATGAAAGAAATTCACAACCAAGTGAAGGAGCGATTGCAGAAGTCGAGCCAAGAGTACAAGCGCAGAGCAGATCGACACAAGAGAGAACTTCAATTTGAAGTTGGTGATCTGATTCTTGCACACCTAAGAAAGGAAAGGTTCCCAAGGGGAACATATAACAAACTGAAAATGAAAAAGATTGGACCATGCAAGATCATAAGGAAATTTGGGGCAAATGCATATGAGATCGAATTACCCGATGGGGTCGGAATTTCACCGATATTCAACATCTCAGATTTGTACCTTTACAAAGCTGAAGCAGCAGGAGCAGACAGTGAACAGACAGAGGTTCAGTGGGCTAAACAAATGCCTGTAGCTGAAAAGCCACAGATGGAAAGTATACTTGACAAGAGAGTCAGCAAGAGGACCAGGAGAAAAGAGTATTTTGAATACTTAGTCAAGTGGAAGGGACATCCAGTTGAAGATGCTAGCTGGGAGAATGAAGCAGAAATTCAGAAGCATGGACAGACAGTGCAAGAGCTCATGAACAGGAGTCCATGAAAATTTTCAAGCGAGGGAGTATGATGCAGGAGCATCGCCAACAGCAAGCGAGCGTGGGACAAGCGCCATCACATTTTTTGGCACATGTTAAAATTGTTTGCAATATTTTGAAAGTTTGGATGCGCAGACTTTAATGTAATAGTTAAGAAGGGCGTCCTTCCATATTGTAAACAGATCTTGAGCAATTCGCTCTCATCTGTAAGGTGTAGAGGCATTTATGCATAGTTAATGAAAGTAGGTAGATTTAAATTCTAGATTAGACAGTTTTAGGAGCTAGAGGGAAAACCGACTATAGACACCCTCATCTTGTATCATTGTAACATCATCAAGAATATCATAGAGCATAGAGAAGAGCTGTAGCAAAGAGTTGTGTAGAAGAATCCATGTATAGAAGTTCTGAAGTTAATAGATGAAGCTTTGATTCAGACTCATGGGGTTCTGATGTTTTCTGTGTATACATGCTGAATGCTATGCTTATGGTTGTTTTACTCTTTCTGTTGTGCATTTGCTTTTATGCTATGTATGTATGATTTCATGCTAAGTGTTTGAAGTCTGAGAGAGTAAGGAAATGAGTTTCAATTGTTTCTCTTCTTGAGTCAGAGTTCTTGCAAGGAGTGCAGTGAAGCGTCTGCAAGGAGTGCATTGACGGGTTCATAGTTCATCTCTGAAAGCTCAGGAGGGATACCGTTGTTCTCATTTCAACTGAAGTGCAAGATAAGCACAGAAGCCGTGCAAGGTGTGCGCAGGCTGGTCGAGACCTTAGAACACATAGACTAAGGTTGAGAGATTGAAGGACTGCTGTTGCAGAGTTGCATAGAGTCAAGAGATTCAAATATTTAGGAATATTTGAAGAAGTGCCGCAAGGAGTGCGTGCAGAAATCTCTTAGGAGATTTGAGTTTGCGAAAGAAAGCTCAGGAGAGTTGGCGTTTTCAAAGTGTTGAAGAGCAGAAGAGGAGTGTTGGTCATCGTGCAGAGGCCAAGTCAAAGTGAAGAGAATCGCGGAGGTGACTCAGAGAAGAGGTTCTCGAAGAAGGAATTTGGACGGTCGAGGTTCCCCAAGGAGAACTCCCGAAATAGCGAGGACCATAGGATCTACAGGAGTTGCAAGGCGGATAAGGGGCCGCTGATCTTGACTTATTGGGACGTCAGATCATTTCGGCATTTCGGGGTTCGAAAGTCCGAAGTGTAAGCCAAATCCTTGGCTGATCAAACCCCCGAAACATGAATAGAAGTATTCGTGTGTGGAAAGAGGGGGAGAAGAGTATAAGTGTTTCGGAAAATCGGGGATTTCGAGGACATAAGGTGGTTCGAGAGTTCCAAACTCCCGATACCCGGAAACCCGAGACAAGGAGGAGGTGACACGTGGAAGGACAGGAGACTTCCTGTCGAGGTTCGTGAAAGCAGCGAGGAGAAGTGCCATTTCGACATTTCGGGACTTCGGAGACCGGAAGACGGAAGCGACAAAGCATTCGATCCTTAGCATATCAAACTTCCGGTACGCGAAAGTCCGAAAGGATTTCAGAAGACGTAATTACGACATTTCGGGGTTTGGAGTTTCGAGGACCCCGAGCACATAGTGGAAGCGCTTTTCGGTGATTGAAATCTCGAAACCGCAAAGAGGAAGGGAGGACCAGAACATTTGCATTTCGGTAAATCGGAAGTCGGAAGTTCGGGACTCCAGGGGTCGAGAGCAGAGTTGCACGTCATCGCAACTCTCGAATTCGCAAAAGCCGAAAAGCCGAAATTGACATCAGGAAAGGCAAGTATTAGTATTTCGGGTCTCGGAGGTCGAAAAGGTAAGGCGCTTGGCCACGGGATTCACGAAATCCGGTATCCCGAAATAAAAGAGGAGTTTCCTCAAGGTTAGTTGTGGGTGTTGATTTCTCGAAAGGGAAATAAAAGAGACAATCGAGCTCTCAGGGGCCGAAAAGAAAAGATCTTGTGCGGATCCCAACTTGCGGGCTGGGGATCTGCGTCACTCCCTCTTTCCATCTGAAGGTTGACTCCCCACACTAGAAGTCTTTGAACTCTGCTCACCCTTTAAAGCCTCTTGCTCCTCGTCCTCTTCTATTGACATCGATCCATGATCCAAGATCCCCTTGGACCCACTAATAGGCTTTCCCTGCAACTTGTATACCTTGCCCTCTCTGACACTGATGCTCATTGCTGTGTTAGGGCAAGCTCCCTCTGAATGTATGAGCACTTGTCTGTTTTGGAACAAGACTGCAAAACCGTCGTCCTCCAGAGCTGAGACTGAGAGCAAATTCTTCTTCAACTCTGGGACATAATGCACATGCTAGGCCTCCAATGATCCTTCTGACTCAAGCTGGAACATGATAGTTTTGTCGCCCTCAACTGCATACTCTACATCATCATCGAGATCCACATGGGATCCCGAGTACTCCGTCATTAGACTGTTGAATAGTTCTCGTGCCTCCGTCATTTGATGAGATGCACCACTGTCCAAGTACCAAGCACCTTTAGAAATTGTGTTAGAAAGACAAGAGACCAATAAGAAGTCCTTCTCAAACTTCTCAGCAAATTCCTTAACTTCAGTTTTTGCAGATGCTGCTACTTGTTGAGTCTTCTCTTTACCTTTCTTCTTCTACAGACACTGTGATGCATAGTGCCCCGTCTTGTGGCAGGAGAAGCACTTGAATTTGCTCAAGTCCTTCTCCCCTCCTTGTTTAGAACCCTGTCCTTTGTTCCCCTTAGCTTGACTGACTAGAGACAGGTTCTCCTCTCCACCTTCCTGCTTGCCTGCTTTAGACTCCTCCCGAGTCTCTTCCTGGATGCAATCATCCCAAAGCCTCTGCCAATATGGAAGCTTCTATCGAGTAGAGATCCCCTTGACAAATGGTTCCCAAGTCATGGTGAATCCATTCATTGCCACAATTACAAGTTCTGCCTCATCCACTTTCTCTCCAATGGTTGCAAGCTGATCATGTGTCTGAGTGATCCTCATGAAGTAACTGGTGACATTGTCAGATCTTGACATCTGGATGGATCTAAGCTTGTTCTTCAAGACCATCTTCATGTTCAAGTTATCACTCTGGAACAAATCCACCAGAGCCTTGAACATCTCTCTAGCTGACTTCTTTTTTGCCACTTGAGGGATCAAATGATCCCTCACGATATCCATGATTACTCCTTGGGTTTTGATGTCCTTCATGAGAGCCACTTTCTCCTTTGCATCTGTCGGTGTAGGAACAACCTTCTTTGTAATCTCCCATAGGTCATGTTCCTTTAGTAGCAAGGTCACCCTTGCTTTCCAAGAGAGAAAATTTGATGCTCCATCCAACTTGTCTTCAAACCTGAGACACGCCATTGCCATTTCTAGATCTGCAGAGAACTACCGTTTGCTTAGTCCGTCAAGCAACATAATTGATCCGATCTCTTTTGCTGGCTGCCTGAATCCCTGCTCGGAATTCTGCCACTGCTTAACAAGCCACCCAACATTTTTTTTCACAGAAATTTTCAGTTGCCCGGTTTACTGCCCGCTGCCCGAACTCTGTTGCTTGCTGCCCGAAACTTCTGCTTCTGCTTGAGGCCCTCTTTGCCTACCTGCGGCCTTCTTGAGCCTGTCTGCGGCCTTCTTGAGCCTACCTGCGGCCCTTAGTGGTTGCTCGTGGCTTGTTGGGGCTGCCCGCAGCCCTGCACGACCTGCAACCGCTGCAATACAGTGCGTACAGATTGTACAGACTGCTGCCATGTGCTGTACAACATGTATGACTGCTCCTGTAGCTGTACGACCTTGTTGTACGACAGATCTGGCTGTACGGCCCTGCTGCAGTGTTAGATCTGCAACTGTACGACTCTCTTCTTGGCTGTACAGTTCTCAAAAAAATTTCTTCCTGCAAAAAAAAGTTTTTGTTGAGGGTTTTAATTATTTTTCCGTTTTCTGTATTGTTGTCCCTGCAAGAAATCACTGGATTTGTGCAACCTTGGTTTCCTCCTCAGAGATCTTGCTCTGATACCATGTTAAATTATCACACCCAACACCCAAAAATTTATTTCCTAGCAAATAACTCGCTGTAATAAACTTATTACTGCAGATTTACTGAATAAAAAACACGGTTGAGTTTTAATGATTTAAATAAATAAATCAGCAGAAGGAAAACAGGAAACCAGACACATTTGCACACATATTTTCTGGGTAAATAACCCTAGAAAAACCCCTAAGGGAAAACCAGTACTGTGATCATTTTATTGTAAAATCTAGGCTCCCATCCCGGGAAAGTGGCCCATCCAAGGAAAAATACAAAACAAAAAAATATCCTATCACACCTCAAGATCTGTCCTTCAATCTTGCTGGCCGCTACTCCTTTTTTTCCCCTTGCTCCCTTCCTTGGACCTTGCCCACTCACACTTGGATGTAAGTCCTCCACCCAATACAATGAGATCTCACTATCTCACTTTGTGTGTCTTGTCCTCTTACCTTAGCTCACTTTTATAATGTTGAGTTTACGCTAAATCCAAAAGCCTATATCTCCAAAGTGATCAATTGTTGAGATTGGATCTCACCAACACTTTAGATCAGTGGCTAGGATTTAATTTAATTCACTAATGCCAAAAACTTAGGCATTTAATTAAATTAAACTCAATTAATTATAAAAAGGCATTCACTTTAATAATTACTTTAATAAAGTGAATTTCTTAAGTCTTGAGAGGTATTAATGACGACTTCCACATGTTAGACCAGGGTTACCGGAAGCGCCCCCCCCGCTTCACCCTCGGAACCCCGCTCGGAGCGGGTTCGCTTAGGAAGTGAGCTTCGGGGTGCAAAATGCGCTTCCTGCCAATCAGGAAGCTTTGCACCCCGAAGCTCGCTTCTTGAACGCTTCAACCAAGCTTCTTGAACGCTTCAGCCAAGCTTCATGAGAAATTTTTTCAAACAATTTATTTATAATAATTTCTACTTATGGTTTATGTTGAATTCAATTTTCTACTTATGGTTTATATTCATAATTCATTTCTATTTATGATAAATTATAATTGTTGCAGGTTATATGAAAGCATTAGACAAATTGGTCCCGGACAAGGAGCGTGACAAGATACGACAACAATTGAGCCAGTACATGCTTGGCCAAGGTGCCTTTGGGACCAACCATGCCTTAAGAGATCGAGGGAATTTGAGTTCTCTTGCGTGGTGGAACGTTTATGGTGTTGGCACCCCACAACTCCAATGTTTGGCAACACGGGTGCTTTCACAAGTGGTGAACACTTTTTCTGCAGAGAGGTGTTGGAGCACACAGTTTCATCCACAACGTCGTAAGAAACAGGTTGAGTGCAGGCCGGGAGAGAGCTTGCTTTATGTTCATTACAACTTGCGATTGTTGTCCCATTACTGTGAGGAGGCAAAGGAGGACAACCATCAAGAGGAGGATAATTTGGAGGATGGGGTAATGCTTTTAGAGCAATTGGAGAATGCTCTTTTTGATGATGATGATCATGCTGAGATGCCACCCCCAGCTACTACCCAGTCCTTGGTCCCCTTGTTCAGGACTCCAGCAACAAGGGCTTCATTTTCATCTACTGCACAGGTTTGTCCTTCTCAGGATCCTCCACTACCACCACGTGGAGGCACATGCGGAAATCATGTTGGTGGAAGGAGGATGGGATAGTTGTTTGATGTTTCTCTCTTTTCGTTACTTTACATGTCAGTCTATAGATGATAGATTCATAGCATTTAGCAACTAGACTCTAGAGTCTAGTTTTGGACCTTTCGATCTTCATAATTCAGTGCAGATGGCCTATTTTGTAATCACAACTATTTGGTCATGACTCATGTTATTGTTGACGATTGCTAGATGACTGATTTCATTCCATAACTTAATGGTCTACTTTCTATTATATGGCTTAAAAATTTGTATGTTGGTTTGTATGTTTGTAATTGCTAGATTCTAGATGGTTGATGCTCGAATGATTAATCATTGATGTACTACTACTTACTACTATGG
>ML849981.1:0-15869 GCA_009831015.1 Picea engelmannii
TATTGTGTTTAGGGCCAAAACCAATTGAAGCAACATATTATTGCATAATTTTGATAATGATATGTGAAATTGATGACATCCAGGTGGGAGACCTCCAGTGTTGGCACCTTGTCAGATTTATCTGCTAAATAAGGACTAGGCATAGTAGGAGATTGAGTTGCTTGAGGAGAGGGCTTGGAATTAATTGCATCCTTTAAAAAAGAAACATGTTTTGAATATGAGGGCGCCCTAAGCCCCACCAACCCTCCATGCCAAAATAATAGTTGAAGCAAATGTTATAATTACAAAGTTTAGAAAGATCCTTTAATTGTTTACCCTTATAAAGGAAACACTATTGAACCATAGGGACCCATGGCTATGCTCCAATTTGCACTTTATTTGTTTTAGATAATCTATTGTAGTCACCCATAAGACGACTAATTTCCTAAATAGATTT
The DNA here is from genome assembly GCA_009831015.1 of Picea engelmannii. Classification (NCBI taxonomy): domain Eukaryota; kingdom Viridiplantae; phylum Streptophyta; class Pinopsida; order Pinales; family Pinaceae; genus Picea; species Picea engelmannii. The sequence continues at coordinate 437 of ML849981.1, forward strand.
GAAATCTACTTGAGGTGTATGGACTCCCTCGATGCAAGTCCACTCCAAAGAAATTATCAAGAATAGACCTGAAACCTAAAACGTGTTGAGTAAGAATTTTTGGAAGTAGACGATGAGCAAACATTTCATCAATCACTTTGCATGCATCCATGTTTACATTAGATGCTAAACATTTCATCAATCACTTTACATGCATCCATGTTTACATTGGATGCTAAAGCACAATACCACCACAACACAAAAAAAATATTACCATAAAACCATGGACTCCTTTTGCTTGTTATCATGACTGTCCTCTCTATCTTTATCACAAAATACCTCAACCATAGAACCCCTCCACTTGATCAAAATTCTTGAAAACCTAGATATATTGAACCTCTAGCTTGATTAGTTCATAGGGACGCCCATTTGTCATGCTCTGTCCTCACCCTTTCTCGCAAATAATTTCGACCATTACCATCTTCTACTAATAAAAAATTTAACAATTTTTACTATTACCATTCCAAAATTAGTGATTATTACTTAACCTACTTCACTTTAGAAAAATATAAAATTTACACTTAAACTCTTAAATGAATAATTAAATATATTTACAACTAGTTATAAAATATCTGAATTACCTACCCAAGGATTTTTATTTCAATTATCCATACTATCATTAAAAAAATATTTTTTAATATTTATAATAACATTTGAGTTGGTTGTCCAAAAAATTTAATGTAAAAATTTCGTTAAAAAAATTAAACTAAAATGCTTGATCATCATATTGATTATTGTACTAGCTTTAAAAACAAGTGGCAAGTATATATATAAAATCAACTATATATGCAATTTAAAAAAAATTGTGTTTTAATTAAAAAATTACAGAATCAAAGAAAGTCTACGCTTAAAATTCCTGTTTCAATTCATATTTCCCTAAAATAAAATTCGATTAAGCCATTATAAGAATCTAAATCCATCAATACGATTGTAAATTATTATGGTCACTTGGAATTTAAGAGGTTAATTTTGTGAATATATATCCTTTAGGTTTGAATTCTTATCATATAAAATATAATTATTAATTTTTTAAATTTTAGTTGAGATTATCTTACAATAACATTTGTAATTGTGTGGAATTTAGTTTAATTAGAATTGAATAAGCTAGGGTAAATTTTATTTTAAAATGTTTTATTAAATTATTTTAATTTAAAATAGTTTATTCAAATTATTTCAATTAAATGTGTATTTTGATTCACATCATGAGTTGGGGCATGATGGTTAAGAATATGTGTTTCTTCCTAAGAGGTCACATGTTCAAATCCAGAGGGGGTTAGGGTATGTATACCTCCGTGGACTTTACCAGTGAAATCGCTTGGCGGTGGGGGGGTCTCATACACCAATTTGGTGTCTGGCTTGGCTGTGACATTAAACATAGATTATTATTATTATTATTATTATTATTATATGTGTATGACGTATAAGATTATTGAGGTATATACCACTCTAGATCCATTTAACCATTAAACGTCTAGAGAGATCAAATCTCTCGAGGTGCAAACCTTTAACCTTTTCTCAAGTTTTGCACTCTAAAAAAGCTTTGCACCTCCAGAGATTTGATCCCTCTCGACGCTTGATAGATTCACAGTTAAATGGATCTAGGTTGGTTGGTATTCTTGTTTTTTTGTTGTTGTTAATTATTTAGTCCCATAATTTATATTGCATGAAAATAAGAGATTATACATAGAAATGCTTGGTCGACCACTTGGAAACCAGACAAGGCGTAAAATAGCAAATCCAGTTTGTCGTGATAGGATTTGAGAACAAAAAATAAAACCAGGGACACTTTTCCATAAACATTGGTTGCTAGTCTGTGCATATTAAACCTAAGATTTTATCTATGACTATACGTTGGTGGGGTTGTCGCCCTGCACCCCTCTTGACTATAAGGACAAAAATACATAATCAAATCATGAATTCTAGTGAATTGGACCTGGAGGCGCCTCGGGAGGGGGCTCTGCAGCATGTGAACCAACACCTGAGCTATGGCTTGGGCCAGCACCATCCACATTCACGCTTAAGAGTCGGTCAATTTTCTTATTCATCTTCATAAGCTCCATTTGCATCTTGTCCATTTGCAGAAATATCTCTTCATGTGCCTCATTGCGCTCAACAAGCACTTTCTCCATGATTGTTTTAAGTAGCCAACTTATAAGTCCATGGTTTTGGTGTAGAGAGTGGCACGTTCTCTGTAAGAGCTCGAGTCTGGAATCCACTGCCCAATCTCGACGTCAACTGCAACATGGTCGATGAACCTATGGAGGACATGGGTGTCGACCTCAGCAAGGTTGAGCTCCTCTCGAATATACAGAGGGGTGTGGGCTCGTAATTCTCAACGGTAGGGTCGACTGTGGCACGGTGTTGTGCGCTCAACGACACCACCTCTTCAGTTGTGGCCCCTCTGTCTCTGCCCCCCGGGCGACATGGTGGAGGTGGGAACAACGGAGGTGGGAAATAAACAGGACCATATAGGTAATGACACGATGCAGAGGTGAGGCATAGATGATTTGGATCAGAGGTAAGACAGGAGTGAGACCAAGAGCTATGCCTATTTGAGTGAGGAGGAGTGTTCAAATAGTCCATCCAACGGAGTTTGGAATGGGATTGAATGCAATAATCCCCATGCATGGAGTAAAAATTGTTGGGAGGGCCAAATTAACCATACTGACAAGAGTCCGGAGAGGTGGCAACATTATTGTCGTGAGGTTGTACTATGCCGCCAGGTGTAGGGGGGTGTCATGGTCGTGCTTGAAGTCTATTGTGCTTCCCTAACACTCGATCCATGTGTAGGTTGGTTGTTATTCATTCAAAGTGTGTGTACACACAGACACTACAACTCGATATGAGGGAGATGTAGCTCCATATATAGTATGGAGCTACATCTCTCATACTGAGTTGTAGTGTGTATATAAAGAAGTCAACACCATTTTTATTTATTTATTATTATTTTAATGTTTTATTTTTTATATATATAACTCACATAAATCTGTATTGTTTTATTTTTTTATTTTTATTATTATTTTAATGTGTTATGTTGTATGAACATCTCTCCATAATGAAGTGTAGAGTACTTCTAGACTCAAATATAATCTTTTTAAATATAATTACATATTTAATTAATATTTCAAATAATTTTATAATTTAAAAATATATATATATATAAATGAAAACTTATATATTTATTAAAAACTTTTTTTATAGTTTAAAAAAATGATATTTTTATATTTAATTTAAAATGATATTTTATCAATAAATCTAATCATTTTTAAACAAAATGTAGGTTTTTTAATCCTTAAATATAATATTATATTATAAATTTAATATAATCCCTTCTAGACAAAATGTGTATTTTTTATCATTAAATATAATATTTATATTATAAATTTATTTTTTATATATGGAAAAATATGAAGTTTATGAGATAAATCGATGTGGAAATTTGGGAACCACTTTCACCTACTCATTTAATATTATAAATTTATTTTTTATATATGGAAAAATATGAAGTTTATGAGATAAATCGATGTGGAAATTTGGGAACCACTTTCACCTACTCATTTAATTAAAACGTATTTTAACCATATTTGATAACTGACCATTAATTTTATAGCTGTAACGTGACAGGTAATTAAACAGGAAATTCCATGACTAGATATATAAAATAAATGTGATTTTAACATCCTCACACTTAAATAGTGTATAAGATGATTTCTTAGGACATACTTAGTTCAATACAGTTAGATAAAAAAACATAGATTAACAATTTATGGATACTAAGTTATGAGAGCAGGATTTAATTTTCATATTATCTTTGAATTAGATAAACTACTGGTTAAAATTTTATAAAAAAAAATGGTAACATATAAATCCTTTTCAATTATCATTTTGTATTTAAAAAATAAATTAATTTTATATTAAAAACAATTTATATTTATTGTCATTCATACTCTATAATGCTGGATAGTAACAAGTTCGAAATTTAAGTACGATGAAATAGTGGACAAGCTCAGGCAATTGGAAGTTAAATTCACCATTTTATGTAGAGTGGTATTTGGAATCAGTTTCAAAGTTATTCATTGGGACCCTAGCAATGAGAAGGAATATGCCAAGGTAGCACGCATGCCAGGGTCTCCATGCACCAACTCCAAACCAATTGTTCTTGAATAAGAGATGGATACTAACCCCAAAGGCAAGGCCAAGGTGCATGAGACCTCCAACCATGATGGCCAAGCCAAGCCACCTCCCAACTAAATTTGATGGACGTTGTTGCTTTCAATTTCTTGTTTTTCTTTTTATATTTTCAGCATAGAAATGATATGCATATGGTCTTTAGTCATTTCCATGTTTATATGGACTCTTTTAAACATTTGGCTATTTATCCTCAATTATTATCTAAGGCTTGGTTTTCCATTTTGGTAGGCATTATAAAAATTTTGAATGTAACAATTTTTGTATAATATTAATACATAAGTAGACTAGTTTACGAAAAAAAGAATACAAAGAGAAATATTTTTAAGTGGATTCTTGGTGGGTTAATATTTTTTTCTAAGACTAGGATATTGGTAACTATACCTCTAGAATATATGTAAACATTTTGAGTCACATATATCATTAACTTGTAACTCATTTTAGGTTGAGATGTCTTTATGAGAAAGGCATCTACTTTTTTGGTCAACCCACTTTGGGTCAAACATGTTGCTTGCGAGATTTGAACCTAAGTGGGGAGGATAAAAATTCCTCCATCCAACCATATAAGCTCAACTGAATGGACGATTATTGGTGGGTTTATGTTAGATAATAAAGTTAAATGTGCCATAAGGCGTGACATGCGAATCTCCTCACCACAGGGCTTTCCAATACTCGAGCATCCAAAGTCATTGGCCAACATCGTTTCTATGGAAGAAAACTAGAAGCCATATGGTTTGCTAATGATTTGTAAAAGATTTAAAGTTGTTGTTTTTCTTCATTTATTTTTTTAGTAATCTGAGATTTTTGTTTTTTAAATAAAATGCTTGTGTTAAAAAATTGTGTATATATGCATTTTTATTCAAAGCAGGAAAAAGTCTACAATACTTAATGCTATTGACCTAGCCTCTATCAGGCTTTCTCAAGACTCTGGCACGCAACTACATAATTGTGTGCAAACAAAACTTGGCAACTTGAAATAACCCATTTGTGGTTCGTAATGGGGAATACTTCCACTCCTACCAAATGTCTCTGGGTCTTGGGCTGTTAACTTGTTTCCTTGCAAATGAGGAAGATGATTTCTTAGCCAATCATAAGTAGTTTTAGGTGATACTCTAGGACCAAAAAGCGGTTTCAACCTAGATCCGTAAGAAATATGGTGTCCCTTGTGGTCATCATCAAGGCTACCTCTAGTGGAATCATGTTCTTTTGAGTAGCATCCATCCTTAGTCCCATTCTAGAAAATAAAGTGTGCTACATAAAATACATTTTTTTGGAAATAAAATGTTTATATTAAAAATTATGCAAACACGCATTTTATAATTAAAAAGGTGTGTTGTATAAAGTAACCTTCACAAGCAAACATACCAACTAGCATATGTCCAATGGGTACTTTAGAAAAGATAGAGAGTCCATGCCTAAAGGGATTACAAATCTTAAAAAGGTAGTAATTGTGTAGCTAAAGGTTAGAAAGCATAAAGAAAATATCAAAGGCCAACTATCCATAATAAATATAGTCGTAAAGATTAAGAAACAAACACAAAACACATGTATGGAGGAGGGTCATCGTCATCAAGGTTAGGTCCCCACCAACTAATTGGTGGTGCACCAACAGGAGGAGAGGATTCCCATTAATCTTCATTTTTCTTCTCAAGATGCTTCTCCATCGATATGACCATGTCAAGCCAGTGTTGGAAGATTGGTTTTTGTCATTGATGTCAACCCTAGTCATGGGTTTTGGACCGCAATATTGATGGAGGTATTTGGACATGAAAGACAATGCACGTGTAGATACAACACCCATCGATGGATAGTATACATCATGTTGTTTCCAGTGGTATGTGTCACATCACGGGGATCCTCATGGTTGAGGAGAAATGAATTTTTGAAGATGACAAAGTGAATTGAAGAAGGAAGTACATGTAGGCCCTGAAGATAATTAAAGAAAATAATTACCAAATAAGAAAGTGTCAGGTCGGCCCTAATGTTAAAAGGAAGTGACATAAATGGTATAAATACATATAATTATACATTCATTTGATACACAAGTCGAATTTCAGAGGAAATCAGAAGTAAAGAAGGTCGGATTTCAAGGGAGGATGAAGTCTTTTGGTGATGTGTTCTAAGGTATGTTATTTTTAGGTCATCTTACCATTTCCGCTATAACGTTTTTTCCAGAACGATTCAGATGGTGAAATTGATATGGTATTGAGAAGACATATCAAGGTATCTGTGGTAAAAGTTTCAGCGCTTTATTCGCTATAATTATGGAGATACACTCTGTGGAAGATAGGGTTTTTGACCAGTCCTGAAGCTAGTCAATAAACATGTGTTCCGGGTAAAACGGTCATAACTTATTCATAGAGAATCCAAATTAAGTGGGAAAAATTGCATTGGAAAGAGTACATACTTTATTTTTTTTTGTGAGAGTTTCAGAATCGGATGTTAAATATTGAGCGCAGGGTATTATGTACAAGTTCGGTCTCCTGAATAAACCATAATTGAACAAGGTCTACCATTCTCTCTATAACTTCTTTTTGGGGAGGATTCAAGGAGTGAAACTTGGAGAAGTTTCAGAGAATACATTGAGTAATATTATCTACAGGATCAGAATATTCCAAGAATTGAATAATTGCATAAATTTAAGAAGTTTAAGGAAGCATTATCAGGTTCTATGTGATGGTTGGTTGATGGTGATGATTTAATGTAAAGTTTTATTATCTCTCATATATTCTTGGGTGGAAGGAAGGGGAAAGGATGGAGAGTTAAAATCTCTCTTTATATTGGAGGATTGTATCTTCCTCTTGGAGTTTTATCCCTCCCTTTACATTTGGAAGTTGTAGGTACCTTTGGAAGTCATTACTTCCCTTGGACAATAACTATTGATTATTTCTCATATATTGTGCATGGTGTATTGTGGTGTATTGGTGTAACTCTTATACTAGTGTTCATTGCTCATTGGATATAATTGAATGGTTTAAGTATAAGTTGAAAAACGTTTTAAATTTTACTTGATATTGATTCACCCCCCTCTCAGTATCAACAATTGGTATCAGAGCAGGTTACCTTCAGTATAGTTTAACCACTGGAAGGAAGATCCTATGCAGAAATGGAAGACAACATTCCAAATAGGATTCCACCATTTGATGGAAGCAATTTTGAATACTAGAGTAATAGAATGGAAACTTACTTGAAAGCTCTTGGGGAAGATGTTTGGTTCTCATTTGCTTCAGGATACAATGCTTTGAAGAAACCAAAAACTACATCTCAGAAGGAAGCAAAAAGGAACAACAAATTGGCAATAGATACCATCCTAGATGGATTGACAGATTCAGTGAAATCCAAAGTGGGATCATGTGCATCAACAAAAGAGCTTTGGGACAAACTATAAGACCTTTATGCAAGGGAAGAAGTGGAAGAAGAAGAAGAAGTTGAAGCAAATTACAACATCTCAGATTTCAAAGAAGAAAATAGAGATCAGTTCTTTTGATTTAATTCTGAAGGAGTAGGATATGTTGAATTTGAATGTCCTCATCCAAGGAACGAAAGAGATGACACTAAAGAAGAAAATCATGAAGCATAAATGATTCAACAAGAAGATGAGAATCTTAAAAAATTGAAGCATGTTGAGATTGAAAATAACAAGCTCAAAGACACGCGTAGAAAACTAAGAAGTGAATTGGGTAGTTATGAAAAGATAGTTGTAAGCTTGAAGAAACAATTAGAAGACTTTGAGAAACTAAGATAAGAAACCATTTCCTTGAAAACTCTACTCGAAGAAGCAAGAAGAATAGGAGAAGTAAAGAAGGTTCAAATGATGAAGAAAGAAGAAGATTGTGAGAAACTTGAACAAGAAGTTGTCTCGTTGAGGAAGATCTTAAGAAAATCTCAAGTGACAAAAGACTTAACACATCTTGGATGCATGGGTGAAACTTCATACAAAGAAGATGAAAATACCAACAAGAAGGTTGAAGAAAGAGCTACACAAACAGTTGATGAGAAGTGGACTAGGATACCAGAAATAAGGAATGATTACAAAAGATATGAGTATCCATGAAGACCTCCTACCTTTGGGAATCAAATAATATTCAATCAGCGTGAAGGAAACTACAGAAGAGTAGATCATGAACCTAGATGGACTGCATCACAAAGAAGGCCACTTACTCCAAGGTATCAAAATTTCTTTCTTGGTTATTGTTATACTTTCAAAAAATTTGGACATAAGACACTTAATTACATAATCAATGAAAGGAACAAATACGCAAGAAACATGAATGGTGTAAATAGAAGATATGGAAATAATCATGGATTTTTCAACAAAAGTTATAATTTATTTTCCCCATTGATGGAAAAAAATATTGTATGCTACAAATGTAATTATCTTGGTCACAAAGCACGAGATTGTAGAAATATGAATGAATATGTCCCTATGCCAACCACAGTATGGATAAGGAAAGAGATTCCAAAAAATGAAGATTGTCGAATAGCATTAACCGCTGAAGAATGTAAAGAAGAAGATGAATGGAACATAGGTAGTGGATGTTCTTCACACATGACCAGGGATCAAGACAAATTCATCACCTTGAAGAGAAAGGGTGCAATGTTGCATTTGGAGATGACTCATCTGCCAAAATACTTGGAGAAGGTGTAGTAGAGCTTGGAAGAAAAAATGTAAAAGCAAAGAATGTCCTATTGGTTGAAGACTTGAAGCATAATCTACTCAATGTTAGTAAAATGTGTGATCAAGGATACACTCTTACGTTTGACTCCCGAAAATGTAAAATCAGAGAAAATAACTCAGGAAGATTGGTTGCAATTGCGATAAGAAGACCAAACAACATATACATCCTAGACATGAATAAGAGAGAGAATACAGAAGCCACACAAAAGTATTCCAAGGAAGAAAAATTCCCAAAGACCAAAAATAAGGATGAAGTATTATTGAGTGCCACATGTTCAAGGGGAGCAGCCCCAAATAAGAGAGTTACATTTTGCCATTAAACTCAAGGGGATAAATCCCTACCCTTTGCCATTGATGTCAAAGGGGGAGAGAAATTGGAATCATGATGATATGGGGAGCATGAGTGTTGCCATCAATGACAAAGGGGGAGATTGTTTCAAAATTGGTTGTTGTCATTGATGTCAACCCTAGTCATGGGTTTTGGACTGCAATATTGATGAAGGTATTTGGACATGAAGGAAAATGCACATGTAGATACAACACCCATGGATGGATCATATACATCATGTTGTTTCCGTTGGTATGTGGCATGTCACGTGGATCCTCATGGTTGAGGAGAAATGAATTTTTGAAGATGACAAAGTGAATTGAAGAAGGAAGTACATGTAGGCCCTAAAGATAATTAAAGAAAAGAATTACAAAATAAGAAAGTGTCAGGTCAGCCCTAATGTTAAAAGAAAGTGAAATAAATGGTACAAATACATATAATTATACATTCATTTGATACACAAGTCGAATTTCATAGGAAATCAGAAGTAAAGAAGGCTGGATTTCAAGGGAGGATGAAGTCTTTTGGTGATGTGTTCTAAGGTATGTTATTTTTAGGTCATCTTACCATTTTCACTATAAATTTTTTTCTAGAACGATTCAGGTGGTGAAATTGCTATGGTATTGATAATACATATCAAGTTACTTTTGGTAAAAAAATTAGCTCTTTATTCACTATAATTATGGAGATACACTCTGTGGAAGATAGGGTTTTTGACCAGTCCTGAAGCTAGTCAATAAACAAGTGTTCCGGGTAAAACAATCATAACTTCTTCATAGAGAATCCAAATGAAGTGGGACAGATTGAATTGGAAAGAGTACGAACTTTGGTTTCTTGTGTGCGAGTTTCAAAATCTGATGTTAAATATTGAGCGCGGGGCATTCTGTACAAGCTCGGTCTCCTGAATAAACCAGAATTGAACAAGGTCTACCATTCTCTCTATAACTTGTTTTTGGGGAGGATTCAAGGACTGAAACTTGGAGAAGTTTCAAAGAATACATTGAGTAATATTATCTATAGGATCAATGTATTCCAAGAATTGAATAATTTCATAAATTGAAGAAGTCTCAGGAAGCATTATCAGGTTCTATGTGATAGTTGGTTGATGGTGATGATTTAATGTAAAGTTTATTATCTCTCATATATTCTTGGGTGGAAGGAAGGGTCAAGGATGGAGAGTTCAAATATCTCTTCATATTGGAGGATTGTATCTTCCTCTTGTAGGTTTATCCCTCCCTTTACATTTGGAAGTTGTAGCTACCTTTGGAAGTCATTACTTCCCGTGAACAATAACTATTGATTATTTCTCATATATTGTGCATGGTGTATTGTGGTGTATTGGTGTAACTCTTATACTATTGTTCATTTCTCATTGGATATAATTAAATGGTTTAAGTATAAGTTGAAAAAGGTTTTAAATTGTACTTGATACCGATTCACCCCCCTCTCAGTATCAACAGCCAGGGGGACTTACCATTCTTGAGGCAAGGAGGAGGTTTCATGGTGTGGTTCTCTCGGATTTGGAATCCGTTGTGTTCCCTAACCAAGATGACTACTTTATGGTGTGATTTGATTCCATATATGTGAGAGAGAAGTGGGGAATGAACCTCCATAGGGACTCAACTTATTGTGCATAGAGCCACCCCCTTGTAATCCATAATCTTTATGAGATGTGCTAACTCAACGTCCACCATATAATATTTCACCTAAATCTAAAGCGAAGGTTGGCACAAATTAGAGCCCCATCATAAAATTTAAACATGTATAAATAAGCATTTTAAAAATACATTCATTTTGCTTTTTCCATATAAGAAATAAAAGCTCTATTCTAGTAAGCTTCCACACTACTTGAAATAGAATGAACCATAAGAATTTGCCACCAAAGTGAGTAGATATTCCGGTTATGGAGACGAGAGGGAATTGACAACATAGGTTTGAGCCCCATTCCCAAACTAACTTAGTAGAATAATATAACCAAAACATGCATTTGATTGTTTCTTCGTTTCCACAAAAGGGGAATTTGTGTTGGGAAACTCCAAGGTATTTCAAGCTTTGGCCAAGAGGAAGGCTACCTAAATTCATAATCTAAGAAAATATGACTTTCTTTAGATCAAAATAATCCTTCCATTGTATTTGACACTAACATAAAAAAGTAGACTACTTAGATGGCATCCTCCTTAGCTTATTCAATTTCACATTACATAATGGTCTAGATCTTAGCAAAAGATATATCCATTGGTTTGTATTTTTTATTTATTTTTAATAGTTCCACCTTTGATGACCTCTCCACCAAGCACATGGCATAGATATCCCTAGCTAACCTTAAGGAAGAGGTCATATGTGAACAACTTCCAACCCACTCAATTACAATCTTGTAGGTTGTGTTTAGTTGAATTTATGCCTTCAAAACTAGACAAGTCTTCCACTCATGATGACTTTGGCGATCAAAGAGATCTCCACTTGTGATCATATCCTTCTTGAAAATTTTCTTTCCCAAGAGCCAAATAGTTTCTACTAGAGCCTTACGAGTAACTTTCACCAAAGCAAACCACTAGACACAAAGGTTGTTAAATGAGAGTTGTGTTCAAAGCAATTCACCTCTCTAGGTAAGATGGTGTCTAATGGCCTCCTAAGATTTCCATATACTTCGAGTGAAAAAGGTGACATGGATCATGACCTTAGTCAGATTACAAATGGAGTGTGCAAATTGACATACTCCGTCTTCCTATTACCTAATCGAGTTCTGCTCTAGATGCAATTTCACAAAATAACTTTCCATCTCTCCCCACAATCCAAATCACCCATTTTGGATGCAACACCTAAGCATGTTTAAAGGACCTAAACATCTTGATTCCCCCACCCTCTCCAACTCATGTGGTTGCAATAGACACCCAAAGTAACCAAGTGAAATTGTTTATTTCCCTCTGGGCCCAACCAAGAGAAACACACAAAGGAGGTTCTCTAGCCATTGATAGGTTGCAATAAATAAAAAAAAACCCATCAAGATGAGTAAGACACATGGGTAGTAGTGAGAACCTTATAATAAATTTGGAACCTAATCACAAATGATATAAGTTTGGAAATCCATTTCTCTACTCTTTTGGCTATTCTCTACAACACAACCTCCTAGAGAACCTTCAACAAGGCTTGAAAGGTGAACATAATCCTTAGATACTCACATATGTGGCCAGGATAAAGCCAAGACCAACCTTAGCTATCTAGATTGTCAAGGAGGTCATCTTGAGGAACCCTACAACATCGAGTCTTTCCATTTGAATGTTGGATATTGGGGCTTTGTTGAAGGTATGGATACATTAATGCCTAGTGTTATCAACCGAAGCCTTATCCTCCAAGATGGTTAGAAACAAATCATTTGCAAAATCAAGTTTAAGAAGGGATATGGATTTAATGATCCCTTAAGCAATTTGAAGGTGAAAACTATAACAAAGGGCCTCTATTTCCATAACCTTATAGGCTTGTGTTAGCAAGAAACCTTTTCTAATTGATTTAAATAGACCAACCTCCTCCTACTAAACATGGTTGACATCTATGAAACCTAAATCATCTAGATTGAGAGTCTCAACATCTCAAAAAGAAAAAGTGGACAAACCCTAGAGCACAAAGAATGGGATGAAAGGCCACTCCACACAATCAAGGGTTTCTTCCATTTTGGCCCTTCCATACCTTTGGCCCTTCCATACCTTCCAACATGACCATGAAATTTTGGCCCTTCCATACCTTCCAACATGACCATGACATTTTCAAGTATACATCACCCATGAATGAAACTAGTTTGCAAGATGTAGTGAATCCACAAGGCAAGAGCTTTACTCAAATTATTGTAAGAGACATTTGAGTAAGGAGAGAAATATGTGTGTGTGTGTGTGTGTGTGGTTCACGGTACTAGATATTGGTTATAGAGCCATTAAGGACACAACATGTCGCTCCAAGGATTTGAACCTAGATGGGGAGGGTAACAATCATTCCTCCCAACCACCCAAACTACATCCAATGGAAAACATGAATAAACATGTTAAAAAACTCTTTATTTATTTATTTTTTATGGAAAAAAAAAATCAAAAGTTTGAAAAAAACAAAATGTATTTCTTAAAAATAATTAAAAACAAATAAACAACTATTTTTAAAATTGAAAACAAATAATCGAAAACTTTTTAAAAGAAAAATTAAAGTTAAAATTAAATTAGAGTTTTTGGTTCATGTGGGTCTTTCTCCACAATAGGAAGGGTCTCCTCTGGTTTAAAAGGACTATCATGTAATCACAATCACATGGTAGTCCTTACCTTGGTTGAATGTGCCCCTTTTTGCCAATGGGGAAGTCCAACAAAGAGGCCCTTGATTGAAAAATTTAGGGACAATTGACACTTCCTTGATTTGCAAGTCAACGACCTACTAATGGGCCTTCCCCACTAATGGTAATCACATGTCAGTCCTTTCCCCGACTGACAATGGTCCTTCCTCGATGATGGTAATCATGTGCCAATCCTTTCCTCGACCAACAATGATCCTTCTCTCAACAAGGAGGTCACACATGGACCCAAAAAAATTGAAATTGTTTATTAGTTTAATTATGTTGTATATTTCACTTTTATTTGTTTATACACACATACATATATACACACAAACCAACTGTGATTGTGGTTTTTAGTTGAGCTACCTTCCATTTGACTATTATGTGGAAGAGAGAGGGATCCCACAAGGTTCTTCTCTCTATGTGTGTGTCTTTTTTGGGGAGGGTTAATTTTGTATCTTATTATTATTATTATTATTATTATGATCTTTTGAAGCTCAAAGAATTTCTCCATCTGACGTATCCATGTGATTGGGTCCTTGCCATCAAACTTCCTCATATCAATCTTAGGAACGTGGTTGGTCTTCAAACCAAAGTTGGAGTTTCTCCATTCTTAATTCACCTTCCTTGTGTCCTCATCATGAATTTCATGGGATGCATTTTCACTTTCAGGTGTCTTCTCTATTACGAAATTTTTCAATACTTCCATGATCTCCCCTTTTAAATCATCTATCTTAGTATCCAACTTAGCTTCCATTGAATCCATATTATTTTGTAGTTCATTTATGTTCCTACGCATTTTTTCACCTTCATCAAGAGTCCAAGTAGGATTTTTTGGAGGCTTATTTGGTGTAGAAGTTCCCTTTTTGGGTGGCATGTTGGCCAAGTATCACTTTTGAACCTTGATTTTGAGGTGGTTTTGCTAGAAAATATTTCTTTTGTTGTATCTCCCAAGTTTTGGCCCTTCTCGGTATGAAACTTTCTCTTATGTATTTCTCTGATATTTCTTCTCTGCAATGCCATGGGTCTGATCAAAATTGGATGTGCCAAGTGGAATTTACGGTAACTTCCCCACAACTTGTTGATTTTTGGCCTTTCCAGGAGATCTCACTTGTATAGTGTGCCCCGCACAAACTGATTGATATAAAATTCTGAAACTCGCACCCGAAATACTATAGACTGTTCACGATCCAATGCAACTAGTCCCACACAATTTGGATACTCTAGGAAGAAGTTATGATTGTTTTACCTGGAACACCTTCTTGAGACTAGTCAATAGGACTAGTCAGATACCCTATCTTACACAGGTTGTATCTACAAATTTAAGATGGCCCAGAATCTAAATTTTTTACCACAGATACCTTACTAATTTCTGTAAATATTCTCTAGAGATCAGGGTCTGAAACGTTACAGAAACATTTTTATAGCGAAAATTCTGCAATGACTCAGTTTAGGACGATTCCAGAACCCTATCTTGTACAGGTTGTATATCTGAAAGTATAAGGCCTCAGGAGCTGAATTTTGAACCCAACGTACCTTGATCCGTCTACTAAATATCCTCCAAGCCATTCCTTATGAAACATTGTATAAAAAAAATTATAGCGAAAATTCCAAGGTGTCTCAGATGTAGCAGCGAAACCCCAAGACCTTGAGCTCTGATACCATATGTTAAGAACCAAATATCAATATAGCATAGAAAATCCTCAGAAAAAGTACTCGACACCTTGAAAAGGAGAGAATTTCATATAATAAGCCTCTTCGAGGGGGAAACCTCCTTTTACCCCACTTAAATGTTCAAGTACAAGATGATTCAAAATGAAAATGTCTCCTTGGTATATATAGGAGACTAGGAGGTATAATTACAACTAATGGCCTAAAGCCGACATAAATA